>JAQQZT010000036.1:4748321-4766496 GCA_030068275.1 Clarias platycephalus | reverse complement strand
TTTCAAGTCAAAATTTATTTAAAATCTTTGCTCGTCTTGCGGAACACTCGTAAACCGCGTTACTCGTAATCTGAGGTTCCACTGTATATATATATTCTGGAAACTCATATATAGACTGTCGGTTCAATTCAGTTCCATTTTAGGGGATTGGGATTTTCTGTCTGTAAGTAAGTTTACTGTCTGATTTTTTTTCTAAAAGGTTTTGAGGTATAAAAAAAATAAGTAAAAGTATTTATAAAATACTATGTAATGCTATGTAACTTGTGGTGGTGACTGTTTAAATGCCATGACTTTAAACAGTCTAAAACTGTTTAAATGCCATCACACATACATTGCATCAACCTCCCATAAACTCAATGAAAAGTAGACGAAGAAGAAGCAATACTCTCACAAAATGTGAGTATTTGAGGAAGATGACAGTCGTTTCTATTTTTTGCAACAAACAAAAAACTAATATATTTTTAAGGAATTCATCGATTATTATCATTAATACCCCTTTTCCACCAGCCGGTGCGGAATTTCGAACCAGTCCTTTGCTTACAGACAGCCAAAGGTTTTTCAGAGAGAAAAGCCTATTCCATGGTGGCACCAACACGTTGCTGAACTACTGTACTGTATAATAAAATAACTGCTTACGTCAGGGGCTGGGGGAGCGGGATTATCACGACTATCCAAAAACGTTTGTGACTGCCACCTTAAAAAAATAATAAAAGAATTGACTCAATATGCAATGGGCAGCTCAAATGCTTTCTAGTAATGATAAATCCAGGATCACTGCTCACTAACCCATGTTGAAGTTCACCATTGTTGTTGTGCTCGTCACTTCGTTTTTTTTTTTTATTGCCGCTAACAATGTCGCTAGCATTCCTGGGAAAGTAGAGATATATATACGGATGTATACAGTGACGTAATGATGTGACTCTCAAGCCCATGGAAAAATAATGCCAGGTCTTAAGAGGTTCTCTATTGAACCAGCACGAACACCAGACATGAACCAGCACCTGGTTCTCTTTAATGGAAAAAGGGGCTTTGTTGTCTCTAAGTTTACCCAAATAATTGTTTTAGTTAATCGATTCGGATTTGAAAACTGGCCTGACGATTCAGTTCATTGACACGACGGACAAACAACTGATTAAACAGCAAAGCTCTGGAAAGCAGACCTGCTACTGCACTCGTCTTGGGAGACCTGGCTTAATACTCTTCAGCAATGACTATAAAAGATATTTTAAACTGGCTCTGAGCCTTATTATTGCAATTACTTTTGTGATCTTATTAACACTGGTGCCCCTGAATCACTGGAACATTCTTCACAAGCCAAACGAGGGAGTGTTCGGCAGCGAGCGTACATGACACAATAACTTCTGTAGTGCTCGCATAACTGCCATGGTAATCAGGATCTGACAGATCACCAAGTGCAAATCCTAACACCATACTGATGAAAAACAAAGCAGTCACCTTTAGAGAGCCTGATCATGCACAAAGCGACAGAGATCTGGCTCGTGTGTTTTAACACAGTCGATGTTGGAGTCTGTACTTGGCCACAGATCAGAGGCTCGCTGAGTCCCTGGCAAAGAAACGGACACGTCAGGAAAATGCACTGGTCAGGGAAAATGATGTTTGTATAATCCAGAGCTCAGACAAATCCATCTGTGTGGGCTGTGTGTTACAAATTAGGCTTAGCATCTGTAATCTGTTCAATTAGGAGTCTTAAGGTTATTGTGATTAAATGAATACTGTATGTTAGAGGTGACCAGCATCATCTGAGCATCAGACCGGATTAGCACTATCACTACATAGACTTATGATATAGACTGGTCAGACCTTTTAAAGTCAATAGAGTTTATTGCTAAGTCTCAGAATTGTTGGGTAATGTAATCTATATAACTAAAATAAAGCTTTTGTCTGTGTATCGGTCAGAACTTGCTCTTTCATTAATATATTTACGTTTCCTACACTGGAGGACCAGAAATCAGTCTGAGAAAACTTTCTGTCTGGTTGTACGTCTGTGTGTCCGTCTGTATGTCTGTCCAGCCGGATTTTGTCACAGCCAGTGTTGGGTGTACTGAGAGTACAGAGAGTACTCAGATTACTTTTTTGAGGTAACGAGTAATCCAACGCGTCAGGTCCGCCATTTAAGTACTCCGTTACTTTTTAAAAAAAATGTAATCCGTTATTCAGACAATTTCTGCAATCCGTGAGCCAGACAGCAGTCATTCCCAATCCGTTAGTGTGTGTGAAAGTCGTCCTACAAGCCCCGCCCCCCCTTCTGTTATTCCTGCTGTTATACCCCCATCTCACCTATGCGGTTTGACTATGCGAGGACCGACGCGTGGAAAGATGGAAACCTAACCACAGCGCAAAAACTCGCGGTGAATCATGATGAACCGTACTTACAGTATGGCCTCTGCGCGAAACCGCGTAGATGAGATAGGGGTATTAGTAGGTAACAGATTATGATTCAGCAACTATCTACAATACCAAAACCAATTAATGTATACAGGACAGCTTACCCAGCAGATACCCGACACCAACCTCCTCTTGGAAAGCAAAGCGAACTCACTGCAAGCTTCTGTTAGCACATTTCATACAGTAGGTATGATACTGATCTAAGAATAACTCAAACTTCTGCTCAGGCACTAAATCTGTCAAAGTCAATCATATTTCAAAATCAAATTCACACGAGCAACATGAGAGATTAACACTGTAGCTTATTAATAAAACACTTAATCAAACATTGACACGAGACTAGCAGGAGCGGCCCGGCATCCAGGATCTGGCGGAAAGCGTCCCATTTAATTACTAACCAAATGACATTAAGGACCACGACTACCAGCTGAGACGTGATGAACTCATCTGTCACGTCCGTTACAGAAGGAGCACTGGTCACGTCCACGGCGCTACTCGACAGCAACTGCGCCAGGATTTTTCATGCTTATCTGAGGCAGCTGTTCCTCTTGGACGTTGATCAAAGCATTGTAAAAGATGACCGAATAAACTGCAAAGGGAACAAATGTGTAAACGGCAATCGTGTGCGATTCCTTCAAAAGAACAAGAATCGTGCCTTTCATGGGAATTGCATTTGGGAAAAGTCACAAAAACAGCTGTTTAAAAGATTTATACAAGCGTTCGAGTCCAGCAACGAAGGCTTAAAAGACTTTTCTGAAAGGATTTATGTGCACAAGACTTGAATGCTCTTAGTTGTTATACTGTTATTTTTCTTTTAACATAATTTCTTGTTTACTATGAAGTTTTTAATTTCTGCTTAAACAGTTCTCTAGCTGTCTTCTTCCTGTACTAATTTAAATAATTCTCGCTCACTCTACAGTATATCGCTTAATCCTGTATTCAGGGTCGCGGGAGGTGAGACTTAGGGCATGCTGGACAGGGTGCCAATCCATCACAGGGCACACACACACGCTATGGGTAATTTGGGAATGCCAGTTGGCCTAGTCTGCATGTCTTTGGACTGTGGGAGGAAACCGGAGTACCCAGAGGAAACCCACCAAGCACGGAGAGAGAACATGCAAACTCCATGCAAACAGAGACGGGAATCGAACACGCATCCTGGAGGTGCAAGTGCTAACCACTACACCACCGTGCCGCCTAAAACATTTTTTATTTATTGTATTCTCTTTTTCTATATTTTAAATATTTGTTTTGAATAATTTTGCATTCTGTGGCCAAGAAACTCTGCATGCAGACCTTTTGGTCTCTCAGCCGAATGCACGTCTAAAACTCAGCCTCTTTATGCTCTCTGATGTAATGATTAACAGGTGAGTCTAATCACAAGGGAATGCAGGTTAACCACTCTCATTATTAAGCGATGACTCCGCCCACAACCTGATGTGCATTGTTTATTCTAGACACACTTATCCTTGTGTTATAGTGGCAATATGCAGAAACAGCAAATAATATTGCAGCAAAAACACAACGACACAAACCATTAATGACCCGAACCAATAAATAATACAGAAAAACCTTATAAAAACCTTAAGATTAAATCTTAAACTGATTTTTTTTCCTGTTTTCCACATCACCCACTCCTACTAAAAATATATATAAGAAAAAGTTAAAATGCGTTTAAAAAGGGCGATTTCAAATCTGTTAGGAAATCCCGCCTTCTGCGATAGGATTGGTTAATTCTGTCTCAACTACTCCATGATTGGTTAGAACGTTAGAGAACAAAGGCAGCACCTTTTAGGATTTGTTTTTAGCATAGTTTGGCACAATATTTCCTAATTATTAAATCTCAGTGTCAGACTAAACTGGCGTATAATTCTTTTTTTATTATCATATCATACTTGACCTATTTAAAATGTTGTTAACGGTGATGATGATTTTGCTAGTGTAACTTTGTTACGTATGGTATAGTATTTCTGTTAATCTCGTCTCCTGTGTTATGATCAGACGTAAGAATTTAGTCTCATGCGTGATTAATTAGATCCTCAATGAACATAATATGGACGCCAGTTCCCTATTGTTAGCCCAGTTTAATGGAGATTAGACTATCATACAATTAATATTTATTAATTATTAAAGCTTAGTAGTTCTTTATACACATTTTCTATTAATGTAATTTTTAATTAAATTTTTTTTATAAAATTATCAGAATTCTTTTTAAATGTCAAAGCTTCCAGCTTGTCTAGCATTTGCGAAATTGTGATGTTTTTTTGCATGATGTTGCAAAAAAATTTACCCAATCAAATCAACATGTTTATTTCCTTTTATTTATTTATTTTTGCAGACATTTTTTTTCCTCTACATATTTTCCCTTTATGTGCTCCATGGATTTATGTAGTTTTTTTCCCAGTTACTGTATATTGTAATTGAAACTAAACAGCAGGTAAAGCAAATTTTCTCTCATAAATTTTTCTAATCATCTCTGTCTATGGAATCTGGAGAGACATATCTATATTAATATCTATAACTGAATACTACTATGAGTTTTCGATACTTACTAGAAGGATGAAGGAAGATAATGTCCTTTTTCGTAAAGTCTCTTGACCGCACAGTCTTGAGCCAGTCAGCGATGAAAGTCAGCATTAAGAACCAGGCCACGACCGGCCAGGGTTCCATCGCTGAGTGTACGCTCACACATGCAGATCTGCGTTGGGACGAATCCCAAAAGATACCTGTGAAAAAGTCACGAACAAAATCAAGGATAGAAAACAAACTAGAAAACGTTTTATATAAAAGTCGCAGACTTGTTAAGTTGAACTGTGTTTTTAAATAGACAGACAATACCAGAGGAACATGACTCACAAAATTCCAGATCTTTCACTCATTTTGGTGCACATGACTGTTTCGCACATGACCACATGTTTTCGTTTCACTCACTCACTCAACATAAGCCCTTATTAAGCGACTAAGCTCTCTCTTATCTTCAGGCCTCCCAACCAGTGAATGTCTAACTCGGCCCAGTGTACTCAGGAAATGGAAGCAAGCACAGTGTCTCAGTAAAAACCTGCACTAACTGAGCCGGGCTTTTGTTACAGCAATTACGTCTCATTATATCGGTGTCACTGTCAGCAGTCTGCCAGTCTCCTGATCCTCACACATCACCGAGGTCTTTATCGTTCATACTGTTTTTGGGTTTGGTTTGAGCCGGGGAGATTTAAATAAATCTCAAACAGTGGAATTACATATTGACACTTGTTATATTTAAGAAGTCTAGCAGAGAAGAACCATAATAAACCAGAATAAACCGTAGTGCTGAGTTTATGTCTGGAGAAGTTGTGTTAAAAGTAGATTGAAAATTCTTACACTTTGGCTGAGAATTCAGAATAAGATTTACGTGCTATGTCTTTCTTGTAGAGAAGGGACGGATTAAAAAATTGATTCAGGTACATACTCGCAATTCTGCCATGTGGAAATTTAAGTATCGAGTCCAAAATCTTTATTCATTTATTTATTTTTAAAATTTATTTTAATCTGGTTATGTTTGGATTTGAGGTGGCAGCTTAGTGGTTATCACTGTCGCCTTGCACCTCCAGGGTCCGGGTTCGGTTCTTGCCTTGGGTCTGTGTATATGGAGTTTGCATGTTTTCCACATGCTTGGTGCTCTGGGTACTCCGGTTTTCTTCCACAGTCCAAAGACAAGCAGGTTAGGTTAATTGGCGTTCCTAATTAACAGGCCTGCGACCATTTAAAAAACGAATAAAATAAAAAACCTACGATAAAGCAGTATAGACAATAAGTGAGAAGAGTGAAAGTGCATCTGAGATGGTACAATGCTGCAGTTCCCTTATTATCCTACAGGTGGTGCTCTAAACTGTTCACTCACTGGCAGTTTATTAAGAATTGTAACAGAATCTGCTAAAAAATTTAGATTCAATTGGGATATTCATGAAATACAGTATAAATATCATGAGATAAACAATCAGAAAACAGATCGAATTGGCACCCAGGTATCGTGATTATATCGTATCGGCTGATCCCCGGTCAAGTCAAGTCAAGTCAAGTCAAGTCGGCTTTTATTGTCACAGAGAAACGAAACAACGTTCCTCCAGGACCAAAGTGCTACATACAGCAGAAATGAACAGAAACTAACTAGCTAACCTAATTAGCCGGCTAGCTCGAACAAGACAGATTGACATTTTAAGTTAACAGACAACTATTTACGTTTTTATACAAAAGAGACGACATAAAGTGCACGTGCAGATGTGCAAACAAGAACGACAAAGTGACAATGCGACAACATGACAATACTTTGTGGTAATGAGATGATGAGTTGAAATGTGATTCCCATGTTTTTTTTGTTCTTTTTCCGAATGCATTATTAGAGAAATATCTCTATAAGTATAACTGATGTAAAAACAAACAGAAGGGTACTGTCATGACGGGGAAAAAGGTTTTGCTAAATTTTATTTTATAACCGAAATTTTTTTTCGGAGATTCAAAAACAAACCTAGAAGAGGACTACAAAGGAAGTCTTTCAGCTTTTCTTAAAAGTAATCCGGGACAGATTGTGCATCTGTGCGGCTCAGCTTAGGCTAATCACTTCCTGCTTTCTTTTTTATGTCTTAAGCACCGTGATCCTTCCGTACACGTATAAACAGACTGAACATATGACTCGCTGGACCATAATGCATCAACCAGGACAAAACAAATGGGCTGGAGATGGGCTGCTTTCCAACACAACGACAAATAATCACAATACATTCTTTGGCACGAGCTTCCTGGAGTGTATTTGTTTGACTGTTTAAAGTACTATATTTACTTTGCTATCTGGCTTTTATTCCCTAACTGGAAAACTACATTAGTGTTTGCACTGAGTGTGAGGGAAATGAGTGACAACCCGATTTCATTTGCGTTGTACTGAATCAAAACATTTCCGCACTTCACTGGCGATGATGTGAATGCAACAAGAGTGAAGGGCTTTGTGTTTAAGTGAATTATACTGTAGCTGTTTCTTTTCCCATCATGTCATGCAGGTCAATCATGCACTCTTAAGCTTTTACATAACTTCACATGATTAGCACTGACATATTTAAAAACATTAAAAATGAAGTCTACAAGCTACACTTAATCCCCAAAATCACACCCATATAATGCCATGAAAAAGTATTTCCTTACTGATTTTTTTGTTTTTGCATATTTTTCACAGTTAAAGGATTGATATCATCAAACAAAAATAATAAAAAAATAAACAAAAGATAACCTGAGTAAATAAAAATAAAATGCAGTTTTTAAATGATAATTTCATTTATTAAAGGGAAAAAGCTGTCCAAACCTATCCCTATGTGAAAATGTAATTGCCCCCTTGCTAAATCATGAATGAACAGTGATTTTGGAAAGTCAATTAAATTTCACTTGCCACACTCAAGCCTGATTACTGCCAGACTTGTTGAATCAAGAAATCACTTCAATAGAATCTGTCTGACAAAAAAAAAAGAAAAAGTAATTGACATGCATCAGTCTGGAAAGGGTCACCAAGCCATTTCTAAGGCTTTGGGACTCCCAGCAAACCATAGTGAGAGCCATTATCCACAAATGGAGAAAATTCGGAAGAGTGGTGAACCATCCTATGAGTAGAGACCTATAAAATTACTCCAAGAGCACAACAATGACTCATCCATGAGCTCATAAAGAACCCAGAACAACGGGCACTTGGCACCAAGTCACCCACTAAGGCACCAATAAGAAAGAGTCTCCAAAAAAAAAAAGAGACTGCCCAAAAAGAACACAAAGGCTCGTCTCACATTTGGCAAAAAACATCTCGATCATCCCCAAAACTTTTGGGCAAATATTCTGTGGACTAATAATACAAAAGTTTAACTTTTGTTTAAACCCTTACAGCTCGCCTAAAACAGAGCATTCCATAAAAAGAACATCATACCAACATTCAAACATGGTGGTGGTAGTGTGATGGTCTGGGGCTGCTTTGGTGCTTCAAGACCTGGAAGACTTGTCATAATTAATGAAACCATGAATTCTGCGCTCAACCAGAAAATCCTGAAGGAGGATCTCCAGCCACCAGTTCATGACCTCAAGCTCAAGCACACTTCGGGTATGCAGCAGAGCAATGATGCAAACACACCAGCAAGTTTGGGGCTGCCCTAGTCATATAATAAGATAAAATATGATATATATATAAATATGATATATATATATTTTTTTATCTTATTATATGACTAGGGCAGCTCCAAACTTATATATATGTATATATATATATAATTAAAAAAAATTATCAGTTCATGAGAGCTCATGATTGAACCGTTGAAATAAAGGGACATTCAAAATGCAGGAGAAATTATTATGGAAATAAATGCTGTTAAATAAGATATTAATTCAAATCTATAAAATTGATTTTTAGCTCTGGTCCTGTATTTTTTTTGCATTTTCTGTATATACAGTAGTAGAACTATAGCACTAGCAAAAAAAAACACAAATCATTATAGACTGTGTATTAATATATACCTTATATAATTAATTAATATATACCAAATATATTCCTCACTAATCCTTGGGAAGAAAGTGTCTACACTTTTTGTCTACGTGTGTGAACTATGTTGAACAATTATAGTCACTTAAGCCTTCTTGTCCACTTTCTGCCCCTCATACTCTGTGCTTTTAATCCACTCTGAAAGGTTAATGCTTTAGCTACATTCCACAGCACTAGGCATCAATTAGTAGACTAAACGTGTCTGTTTTAAGCCTTGAAGACTAACTGTGGGTCATCCTAAGTTATTAGAGTCATGTTTCTTTTAGAAAGGTCCAAATTTCGCATGTTTCAAACACACACCTATAGGAGACAGGACTCTTTGCAGGACTTGGACATGTGCTGATCAAGGGGCAATCTCTGGTTCTGAGAAATGAGTCTAATGCAGAAGTGCCAAAACGTGCCACTAGGCTTAAAAAAAATTAGTCAATCCCTGTAGACCCCTATGTTAAAATACCCAACTTTACAACAGAAATAATCATGTATACAGCCTGGTACAAAAAATGGTTTTGGTCTCCATAGATAAATGTCCCTATATGGGTTTGTCCGATTCTGATAGAATCTATGGGTATAAACCATTTCTTCAGCAGTAAACAGAGTCAAACTCGGCTTATGTTTACATACATATAAACATACCCTTTTTTTTTTTAGGCCAAACCTGTTAATTATTGAATTCAGGTGTTTCAACAATCAGACCCCTTATCCCCACTAAAGGGCAATCTTAATGCTTCAGCATACCAAGACATCTTGGACAATTATATGTTTCCAACTTTGTGGCAACAGTTTGGGGAAGGCCCTTTTCTATTCCAACATTACTGTGTCCCAATGCACAAAGCAAGGACTATAAAGACATGGTTTGATGAGTCCGGTGTGGAAGAATTTCGAACACGGAGACCTAACACAGAACCCCGAACTCAACCCCATCGAGATTGCGAGCCAGGCCTTCTCGTCCAACATCAGTGCCTGACCTGATAAAATGCTCAACAGAATGAATGGGCACGAATTCCCAACATCTTGTAGACAGCCTTCCAAGAAGAGTGGAAGCTTTTACAGCTGCAAAAGGGGGACAGACACCATACTGAAGTGTATGTATTTGGATACAACGTCATTGCAGGTTTGGCCAAATACTTTCGTCCATACTGTATAGTGCATCACGGGAACAATCTTGTTATGTTATGTATATTTTCAGGAAAAAGAGCATTCTGTGTTCAAATATAAAAATGCGCTTCACATAATTGTACTTACGTACACTTTTTATAAAAGGTTTTTATTCTGCTTCTATATAATCTACCCATGTGCTTGTTTCTCGAGAAGTCTTTTGTCAGCTAATGCACCTGCTGTGTTGGTACTGATGTTATCCTCAAACAAATGACTTGAGTAAATGACACTAGAAGACCGAGCTGAGTAAAGTTAGACTCCTTTACAGGAGATAACGCTTCCAGTGATGCATCTTCAGCTACCACACACACACACACACACACACACACCTGTGGTGCTGAAACCAAACCCATGTACTGTTCTGTGATCAATTGCTTATTGTGCTCGAAAGACTGCGACTTCCGCCATCAAACCTTTTTTCGTTTTCTTATTCTGTCACTCAGGTGCGTGAAAAGCCTGAAGGTTGTATTTGTTAGCTGTAAATTCTGAGTTACTCAGTTTAACTGAATGACTAATAAAGACTGTGCAATACATTAAACCATTGTTCCACATTCAATAAACGGGAAAACCTTTTTCACCTGGTCATTGATTTCCAATTTGACCATTACTTCATTACGTGTCAACAGATAAAACCCATGGGGAAGACAAAACCATACCTAGACTGCTGCTCTGTCTCTTTCTTCTCCCAGCAGTCTGAAATAAGAAACACGCACCCTGCAGTTTGGTCCCTTTCCAAATGCTGCTTTGGAGCTCAGACAGTGATAAGCATCATTTTTAGGAAACCCAATGCGCTCCGAAATGGCTACGGAGTGCTGTACCGTATTGTCTCAGGAGTCGAGAGCTGACGTGCAACAAGAGCTAATGCTTGGGAGGGGCCGAGGGGCGGTTCTGAGCTTCAGTACAACAAAATACAGGAAATTCATTTCATTCTTTTGGACTAGCCTTTTGGATTAACCATAGAGATTCATTCTTTTGGTTTATTATTGGGTGTTGGAGTTGTTTTTTGTTTTATCACTTATGGAATTCCTCCGGTCTACATGCACACAGTTTGCATGGTTGATGGGGTTCAACTGGGATCTTAATTTTCAGGAACATGGGATGCAGGCTGATTGGCATATGCAAATTACCTACTGTGTATTACTGAGTATGTGAGTGTGTGTGTGCTTATGCCGTGCAATGGTTTGGACTCCATCAAGAGTTTGAAAAGTGGGTGGATGGATAAACATCCAACAAATCCTGAGAAGTTAGCATAACCTACAGTATATGCTAAGGTTATTTTGCATTTGATTGAATTCCATCATCCGTACCCTACTGTACGTGTTGTCTGTGTCAACTTCTACATTTCTTATTGTTTAGTTAAACTACAGTACAACGAAGTTAGCAAGAAAGAAAAAAACTAAACACTCCCTAATTATGCATAAATTCAGGGGGTAGCTCAGTGGTTAAGGTATTGGACTACAATTCGGAAGATCCCAGGTTCAAACCCCACAACCACCAAGTTGCCACTGTGGGGCCCTTGAGCAAGGCCCTTAACCCTCAACTGCTCAGATGTGTAATGAGATAATCATAAAAAGACAAACTCGAATTATAGAACATTGACTAGCTAGCTCACATCGATTTGTACTTCTGTGTTACTGCTGATATTGGGTTATTTTTTATTTATTCATCTCAATCTAATTTTATAATTCGATGGATTCATTCGAATTAATTTAAATTTGAATTACTTATTTCAAAATCATGTCTGCTGAAGATTTCTCCAACGTTATTGTAGCAACCGTACGAAATAGGAAGTGGAATTTTACAAGAAGGATACATGGAGTCGAGTGATGAAACCACGCAGGTTATAATAAATATTGGCGCCCTTGGAATGCCATTAGACCAATCAAATTAGTGAACAGTTGTTACAATTAATGCGTCTTGTTCCTATACGTCATCATTTCTACAGTAACTTTAAATGCACATACTGTAACTCGAGCCTCATGAACAAATATAACCTGGTCGATGAGTTTTTAGCTAATATTAATGGAAGGAATATCCAGTGTTAGCACATTGTAGCAGTCAATATGGTCTCCAACAATCCTTCAGGATAGAAGAAGTAAAAAGTCTTTTTTTTTTTTTACATTCGCTGGTGAGGGAAAACTGTTATAATGTAAGTACTATTTTGAACCTCGGGGTGGAAACAGCACCAGAATATTTGACAACACTAATCCTTTTAAAGACATGTACATGCTGCTTTTAGATGTAGCGACGGTATGAGGACAAGAAAGTGTTAATGCTATCACAGCCTGAGGTCTAAAATCTGTGTAGCTCCTCACAGCTAAGACGGCAAGCGATGCTAATTTTCTGCGCATTCATTTCTGAAAGAAACACTTAGCACCGCTGAAAACCGTCAATGTCTGTTAAGCTTTACCTGTCCGTCCGCTCTGAGAAACACCTGTCATCGGTTACAAGAGGAGCTGCGGCTAGCTTGTGCGGAGGTGAAAGAAATTGCTCTTTTGTAGCGAGGGATCAGCAGATAAATCAGGCAAACATTCCACACCACAACTCGTGTCATTCATGCTTGTGTGTGTGTGTGTGTGTGTCTGCTGGGAGTTTCAGGTACTTACTTGCATTCCATCACCTGTTTAACATTTACTCGAAATGCTTCTATTGAGCTAATGCTACAACTCAGGTCTGGTCAGTTTCTTGCTAAAAGAGGTGTTTAAAGAAACGGCACAAATGCTAATAAGCAACGAGATGAATCCCGAGAGGGCTTTCTGTTGGTCGTTATTCTCTGGCGTTCATACAATGCGGCTTCACAGATTCAAGGTGTGGCTGTGCGCATGTGTGTGTGTGTGTGTGTCATGTGCTGCATGGATACCTCAGCTGTTGCCACTTTAAACTGGATTACTTTCCTGATTATAACAGCGCATCCCCAAATGTTTTACTGCCCTTACAACACAACAGCAACCCACAAACAGCTGGAAGAAGAAGACATCATGCTTTTATTGCAAGGGGTGTTCAAGTCAAAGCGGGACTTTTGATTGTGCAGAATGACAGGATACAGTTATGAGAGTCAAAACTCCCTTTATTTCTCTATATAATCCCCTGCTACACTAATGCACGTGTCCCAGTGTTTCACTAGTGCTTCAACCTTTTTTTTTCATGAGAAAGTTCATCACGATTCCCGGTTTGACTTGAACACTCCTCAGAGACCTCGGAGAAGTCACACTGGCTTTATAGAACACTATCGGACATTGATTTGTTCTGTTCTGTTTTGTGTTTTTGAGAATTGGGTTGTCTTTTATTTTTTCATCTCCATCTGATTTTAAATCAAAATGTATATATAATTACTCCTTAAAAGTACCATTACCATGTCCCAAACTCCACTGTAGCAACGTTCGAACCAGGAAGTGGAATTTAATATGGAGAACACATACGAGTGGAGGGATGAAACTACATGGAAAACTCACCACAAGTCCCGGTTTGACTTGAACACCTCTCGACATTTAAAAATCCCATTTAATGTTGTGGAACATCGGTTAATTTTATATTAACTTAATATCTGTTAATATTATTATAAGAATTATTTCGAGATGTATATAACGGTATGGCGACACGGTGGCGTAGTGGGTAGCATTGCCGCCTCGAACCTACAGGATCAGGGTTCGAGACCCACCTCGGGTCTGTGTGCAAGGAGTTTGCCTGTGGTGTGTGGATGCTGACCGGAGGTCATAAAAATGGGAATAAATACAATGGTCACCCCTGGCCTCCACGGCTAGCATGAATTCGATTAGGATGCCAGCTTAATTTGAGAGTTGATTTTGTATTTTTTTTTTTACTTTTACAGGAAATCTAAGCACCTGAATACACTTAACCAACTCGCATGGCTAATCAAACACATGAGGATGGAAACAAGCACCACTTTATGGAGAGATTCCCAAACACGAACAACATGTTTTGCTCATTTAAAGGACTGCAAGAATTAATCTAGATTGAAACCTGACTTTTTCTGATGAAGAGGAAATAAGCCATTTCCACTGGTTTTTCAACCATTTTATAACAGTTAAAGGGATTTAAAAAGAACCAGAGGCAATTATACATATTTTATACTGGAAAATTTACAAATTTGTACTACCGTCTTTAGTGCATGTCTTTGGACTGTGGGAGGAAACCCACTAAGCACTGGGAAAAACATGCAAACTCTATGCACACAGACTCGATGCGGGACTGGAACCCGGATCCTGAAGGTGCGAGCCACAGTGCTAACCACTCAGCCACCGTGCCATCTATCTATTTATTTATCTATCTATGGGCAATAATAGTCCTACAAACATCTGATGGAGTGTTAGAATTCCAACAGCATACAGTCGTGCCTTATAAGACATTTGTCCTAAGAAAACAAGGACACTTCTTCCAGTCTCAAATTTTCCAAGGAACCCTAGTACAAGCGCCCTAGTTCCTTGAGGCGCACCTTTTGATTTCGATCAGCGCGTCAAGCCCGAGCTGCTCTGAAACCCTAACTTCCTCTCAGTCAGGAGCAGAACACCCGGCCATATTGTTGGACGTTGTCCATGTCATCTCATTACTCCAGGTCAGGAGCTGACTTGGACCTGGAGGGGCGCTGGATTCTCGCGGCTCCCGGGCGGGGTCAAAGGCCTGCGGGGTTTCTTTCCGAGCTCCTGCCAGGTGGGGACGACTAGCTTCGGCTGGCAACGTGATACATCGGCCTGTGAAGTGGCCTGTGAATGGCGGGGCATCTCTCTGGAGGGAAAAAACGAAATGCAAATCCTCTCCTGTGACTCCTCAAACCCGTTAGACCAGATTTTGCTAGGGTAAGAGAGCTGTAAGCAGGGTGGGACGAGTGTTGTGTCAGCTACCGCCACCCTGCCCGATGTGGCTCTTTTCCAGTTTGCTACAGGCATCTGAATGGAAGTGTTTTTTGTTGTTTTGTTTTTTTCTTAACAAGTATGAGGATCAGGCACTGTAGGATCAGAAGTAGCAAGAAACTGAAGTTGTAATTCTGAGTTTAGGTCACAGAGTGATGGATCAGAACTGGGAATAAAGTGAGATTTTTGGACCAGTGAGATAAATCAGTATGAGGTTCTAAGGAGAGAGTAAGGACCAAATGCTTAGCAATAACAAAATAATTCTAATAAACATACAAATCCAAGAGTCATTGAAGTATTAATTAACTCCTGCATTTCTTCATTTTATGATCACATCAGAAAGACTCCTTTTTAGACTGGCAAATGTTGCTGACTGAGCACATCTAAACTGATCCCTGAGAGATCAACTAGAGAAAACAATGCATTCCTTTAGACTATCCTCATGCCACATGGTGTTGAACTGTTCCTCCGGGCACTTAGACAAAAAAAAACAACAAAAAAAAACAAGCAGTCAGTTCAGATCAGAATCACAAATCACCTAACCGAAATCCTGCGAGCACATGCTCTGGTCCTGCACGATGCTTTTGAAGTGCTGCAGTTCAGCTGGATAATTTCCTAATCCTCTTCTCGAGCACTTGGCACACAGGGAAGTTGGTCACACAATGGAAAACTATGCATAAAAGATGAGCATGGCTGCTTTAAAATATTTTAGGAGAACGGAAACCAGTATTATCCTTCATGCTAAGCACGTATGTTTGAAAGAGATTCCTCCGTACTGTAACGGTGAAAGATTTAATGATCTTACTGCGTAAATAGAAAGCGAGAGGACTCCAAACATGGCTAGATCTTTAAGGTGTAGATGGAGTGATTTTATGCAGAAATTATGCAGGGATACTTGAGTATTAACTGCCATGGAGTAAAACTACTTAGTCAAATGCAATCCGTTTGATTAAGAGGATTAAACTAAACCATTTCAAATCCGATCGGATCAGTTAAACCGATCAGCATTTTTAAAACACAATCCATGAAGTTGAGGAAAATAAATCAGGTCGCAAGATGGAGAGGCGATTACTTCTAACCCTTATTTGACTTTTAAAGTGTTCTTCTCGCCCCCTCATCCTCCACCCACCCACTCTCGGGTGATCTTTCTCACATTCAAACGCTCTGGATCTGGATCACTAACTCAATTCTGTATTTCTAAATTTTAAACCACAGTTTTAACCATTTGTATACCGTACTTTTACCACTTCCACTGATGTTTTATCAAAAATGTCCAGTCATCCTCCTGCCATTGATGTGTGAAGGGTTAAGTCTGTCTGAAGGGCGCTCAAGAGTGAAAAGGAGCGAATCCCTTTGAAGACCGGGGAACATGCCTGATTTTTAAGTCTAGGAGGCGGGTTGGGAATATATGAGGGATCAGAACAAGGAGGGATAAAGTATCCGAGTGGCAGCTGCAGAAATGTCCGGGGGGGGGGGGGGTCAAGACCTGACTCCCTTGAACTCTGAATCCTGCCATGGTGCAAAAGAAAAACAAGCTAATTAGGATTTTAGCGGCTAAGGATTTTCTTTCTTTTCTTTTGTCTTGGAGACAGCAATGGTGTGATCACTGCGGGGTTTAACAGCAATCCGTAAGCAAAGCATGAATGCATTGACATGGCTTTGGAGTGGATAGACAGTATATTTTATTAAGGAACAGTTGTTTATTATATGTAACATTACCGTTGTTACCTTTATTGGTATTGGTTTATAACCACTACAACATTCTTATAAATTCAAGTAAGCATATCCAGGGTGAGCCTGAAGGGAAATGTAATTAGACAAGGGGCAAGGCACAATTATATCATCCTTCTGCGTCTACGCTATTCAGGACGTTTTACTTTTTATCAACAGCGACGGTGTAACCTAAGACAATTTGGGTCAGTCGTTGTGGGCAGAGAGGAAACTGCCTTCAAGTAAACTCTCTGTACAGAACATTCCTCTACCTAAAGTCTGATTGTTCTGGTACAATGCAGGATGTCTGAATCTACAGAAAAGAATCTAATAATTAAAAATCAGGGTTAATGTACAAGTCAACCCGGGTGTTCAAGTCAAACCGGGACTTTGGAGCAGTATAACAAAACACAGTTACGAGTGTGAAAACTCTCGTTATTTCTCTATTTAATCCCCTGCTACACGAATGCACTTATCCCAGAGTTTCACTAGCACTTGGATACGATCAAGGTAGAAAGTTCCCTCAGTATGCCTAGAGCCATGATTGGACCACATGCTTCATGTCTGAAACGCTGGCCTCCCAGGAACTCCGTTAATTGCTCGAACATGAAATTTCTGGAATTTTCTTTCAGGATCAATGATCTAGCTATCTATTTAAATATCTGTCTGTCTATCTATCTAAATGACTATCTATTTTTATTAAATTTAGAGTTCTAATTGTTAAAGATCCACTTGAAAAATTTTAACATGAGGTTTTCAATGTAAAGGATTTTTTTTTTGTTTGGTATTGACCAAAACAATCACGATTATGTATTTCTTTTCCCCATTCGAGCAGCCACACTGCATGTTTTTTGTTTTATGCGCCAAACTCTTTTTGTGGAAATCAGCAGGAGATCAGCAGGTGAGCCCATGCCAACAGGAGAGGCACCCGGTGTGGTCTTCTGCTGCTGGAGACCATCTGCTTCAAGGTTCGACAAGGTTGTGTGTTCAGAGATGCTCTTCCGCATACCAACGTTATAACGAGATGTTATTTGAGGTACTGTTGCCTTTCTATCAGCTTGAACCCGTCTGGCCGTTCTCTACTGACCTCTGGCATCAACAAGACATTTCCACCCGGAGAACTGATGCTCACTGGATATTTTCTCTTTCTTCAAATCAATCTCTGTAAACGCTAGAGATGGATGTGTGTGAAAATCCCAGTAGATCAGAAAGTTCAGGAAATTCTCTGACCAGCCAGTGCAGCACCAACAACCATGCCATGTTCAAAGTCTCTTAAATCGCATTTCTCCTCTATTGTGATGCTCGGTTTGAACTTTAGGAGATCGTCTTGACCTAAATGCATTGAGTTCCTGATATTATTATTCCTAGATATTTTAATGAGCAGTTAAACAAGCGTACCTTTTGAAGTGGCTGTGTATATCCAAAAGTTTGGGGTCACTTTCTAACTCCATGATGGTTCCTGATGTTTATTTCTTTCTACATTGTAAAGGAATGCTGA
>JAQQZT010000036.1:4729373-4748221 GCA_030068275.1 Clarias platycephalus | reverse complement strand
AATAAATCACTAAACAAAAACAAAGAAATTTGCAAGTGACCCCAAACTTTTGAACGGTAGTGTATATATATATATATGTGTGTGTGTGTGTGTGTGTGTGTGTGTGTGTGTGTGTGTGTGTGTTCTTTAGAGCATTAAAAACAGTTACCGATAACATGAAAATGTTGATCGGATTTTCTATTCATGCAGATTAAATCGTGATCTTATTAGATTCATTCTGTATTGACTGAAAAAGAAAAACAAAGAAGTAGATAACACTATTCCTATACATCACTTCTTAGGTTTCTGTATCTGTATCATAAATACACACACACACAAAAAAAAATAATAATAATAATATAAAGTAAAATATAAGACTATTACTGTATTATAAGTATTATTGACTCTAATCTTGTTGATCCAAAATGCTCAACGACAGCCATAATATAGTCAAGAAGAACAGCAGCAGGTTCACTGCAGGGTGCAGGAGGAGCCTTTGGAAAGACAAATCGAATACATCTGCTCAGCAAGACACGGCACCGGGGCCTGAGAGGAGCTAATTAGCATCAATATCTGACCTGCTTTGTGTACGAAAGCCGTGTTTTGCTCAGTATCTGGCACACATTGCACAAATCCCCTTTATAACCTTTTTTTTTTAAGGTATTTGGAAAACAACATAGATCTTCAAAGCAATGAAAGACAAGTTCACCAGATAAGTGATGAGTAAAAAATCTCACACTCCCTAGGCAGGCATGCAGTGAGATCCTGTGATGGTCAGTCATGCAGCTAATGCGAAGCACAAACTTCACTAAATAATTCAAAAAGAGCATGAGCAATGCATGATGGCGAGGGACGCTTTTATACGCTCTGCTGCGCGCTCGCGAGCGATGTGTAAAGGGTGCAGGGAAAAGTGTTGTTAGATGTGTATCTGGATGGAGTTTGCTGGAGGTGAACAAAGGGTTCAGATGAAGACGTCGCTCTGGTGGAGAGACAGATGAGTGCTCACTGAGAATTTTATGAGACTCATTCATTTCTGAGAGTCGCCACTACTGAGACGTGTCACGCAAAGCAAGTCCGACTAAAAGAAAGGGAAAATCATGACATAAATAAACATGCTTACAATTTAGATTTTCGATATAGATTTATGAGTAATTATTATTATTATTATTATTATTATTATTATTATTTAGATCAAATAAGAAAATAATTTAGTCACCATTATATCTCAGATATCGAGCTCTTTTTATATTATACAGTATAAACACGGCATAAAACATCTGGAAAATACATAAACTACAGTATATAAGGAAATCTATCTAATATTACTCATGATATAATTACTATTAAACAAATATAAAATTGAAATTTGCTCATAGCAAGCATTTACATTGATCAGCCATAACATTAAAACGACTGACATCATACCAGTGGCACCTGTAAAGTGGCAGAATATACGAAGATCAAAGAAAAACAATACAATAGTTACTTTTCCAAACAAATAGCAGTAGATAATGTTGCAGTTTAAAATGGTGTTGTTGCTATTGCACAAAAATTGTAAGATATTGTAACTAGCATTGTAAGAAGCGCCAAGCAATAACGATGGAGACAAAAGCGAGGTGTAATCGTTCAACTACGCCACAATTCTAAAGCCCAAAGACAAGATCGTGGAACGTGTGAGATTTATACTGTGTATAGCCAACTGTGTTAGTTTCCTAGTACCTAGACAATGTTTGTTGGACTTATGAACAAACTGGACTTACGAACTCGTTCATATGTAGGAGACTTGCTGTAGTTGTCAAACTTGATGTGTTAGAAGCAATAGAAATGGGCAAGCATGAAGATCTGTGGGATTTCAACAGGATGCCTAGACAACTGGGTGAGGGAATCTCCAAAACAACAGGATTTCTTGTGTATCTCAGTATACAGGGGTTAACAGAAAGTAACAAAAAGTGATCCAAGGAAGGACAACAGGAGAAACAGCAACAAGGTCAGGGGTAATAAGGGCTCACAAGTGAAGGTTAGTCCGTCTGGTCCCACGGCAGAGCTACGTGAGCTCAAATTGCTGGAAAAGTGAATGCTGGCTATGATAAGAAGATGTCAGAACACATAGTGTATCACAGTTTGTTGTCGGGGTGCTCATGCTGACCCGTGTACATCACCATTTTCTTTTACATCATGTGAATGGCTGGGTGCGTGTGTCTGGGGAAAAGATGCACTTTGGGAACAAGGCAAGCCGGCAGAGTCTGTGTGATGCTCCGGGTAGAGTACTGCTGGGAAACCTCGTTTCCTGGCATTCATACGAATGTTAATTTGACACGTAAGCATAGTTGCTGACCAAGTACAGTCCTTCATGGCAACCACATTCCCTAATAGCAGTGGCCTCTTTCAGCATGATCATGCAAAAAAACGTTCAGCAGTGGTTTGAAGAACATGACAAAGTGTTTGAGGTGCTGACTCCGGATCTAAAGCTACTCAAGCATCTGTGCAAATAAAAAATTAAGCAACATAATCTAGATCTAATCCAACAAAGAATAATATCTTTTTTGATGGAATTTGAAAAAAAAAAAAAAAGGATAAGTAGTAGCCATATTTAGAAATACTGGAGAATGGACACTTTTGACTGTATTCCATTGGGACGCCAAGACGTAAATCTCCCAACACCAAAAAAAGTCCATTATATTGTATTTGCCTGGCATATGATAACCAAACAGCTGAACTGCTGCTCCTTTGGGGCAAAAGATTAGCTTAAATCCACACCAAAAATAAAAGGAGCTCATCAGGCATTGACTCAGAAGACTAAGAGCACTTAAAGAGGTCACATTCGTCAGCCACTCGTGTCAAAGAAAGATTAGCTGCGAAGTGACGAGCGCGGTAAGGCGGGTAACTCGAGCCACGGACACGGAGCACGCCAAAAGTGAACCACACACCTGCAAGAACATAAATACAACATCGCAGGAAGGGGCATGCCTCACACCTGCAGCATCCCTTTCACTCATAACCGTCATGCTGGTACTGTAGCATTGCTGTGTGTAGACCAGTAGAAACGAGACACCGTCGGAATACAGCGAATGCAAATCAAGTATGCGGAGTAAAATGGGGACACGCGGCTAAAAACAGCAAGCAGAAATAATATTGAAATAATATATAGACGCGTTTTTCAAGCTCAGTATAATCAGTCCCTTCATCATAGATAGATCGATAGATACTTTACTCCTGATATCCAGCAGCAATAGTGAAAGACAGGGTTGTACACTGTATTTCTTACAGATAGTCAGTATGCACAAAAAAAAGTTACAATTGCAATGCTAAAAACTAAAAACTACTAGATATTTTAAAAAATGCTTTTAAATAAAGCATATAAATCACATAGGGAAAAAAAGTGTAATTGACTGACGTGAAATGAGGTTTACTGCATCGCAACCTTGATGTGCAATTTTATGTGCAGCAAAGTGACAACAGTGCAAATAGTATTCATTAATTAATTGTGCAAAGAACTTAGTAATTATGCAAAGAACAGAATGAAAGTGACAAAGAAACCGAGGCTGTGAGTAATTGCACAATCTGTATTAGTGAGAGTAAGTGAGCAGACCATGACGCTCAAACGGCTCAACAGTGGCAACTTGGCAGTGCCAGGGCTTAAACCCCCAACCTTACGATCAGTAACCCACAGCCGTAACAGTTTGAGACACGGCTTGAGCCGACTGGCTCGAAATACAAATATACAATTTTTCCAGCTCGTAGTCCAGTTATTATATTATATATTATTGAGTGGAAAACCAGAAAAAAAGAAGCCATACTGGTACATTTTAGCTGCACCAAAAGCAGGCAGCTAAAATGCTTTCAAAGCCCATGCTTTCATTTCCTAGAGATCTCATTTCAAAAAAAAAAAAAAAAAAAAAAACATTTTATAGTGATACAAAATGTTGGCTACAGCATCCACCGCTGGCGTGCAGACTGACGGCTCATAATGACCCTCATGCACACCTTCATTGCATCCCTCAACTTGTCATTAGCCCGTTCCAAATCACACCCTTCCCTCGCTCTTAAAAACCATCTGGGTGGAAAACAGAGGACGCAGCTGCTCGTATCATGGCGGCTAATGTCACTTAAGGCCGTCCGATACAAACACAAACACGTGACGCCGCCTTTCATCAAAAGGCCCATAATCGAAAGTGTCCATGCATGAATCGGCTCTCGACGCACACATCCGACAGCTCATTTCTCAAGACTGAGCTAATGGGGTACACTGGCAGGCAGGAGCGGACTAATACATCAAAACACTGGCACGATCCGTCAAACCTCCGCTCCTGTCTCGCTGCTAAATGATTAACAACTGCACGGCTAACGACTGCGACGCCACAGCTTTCACGGATGCCGAGATGTCAGGGTCTTAGTGAAAAAGGTATAACGGAACTAAACAGACCTGGGAGCATCTGAACAACCGATTCGAATCATAAATGCGAAAACAGGAAAGTGACTGATGGATGAAAATGGTTCTCAGAGTGCTCGACAGACAGTGACAGAATGAGTTCACTTGTTTTATCTTGATATCTTGGGAAGGAGGGCAATATGATTAAAAAAAACATGATACTTCTACAATATATCCTGTCTGAGAAAAACCAACAGGCTTACAACAGAAAAAACCCAAAACTATTTTAAATTCTTTAAAGGTCCCATATTTTACTATTTCTTTACAAGTTAACACGGTTCTCAGACCTCCTCCAAAGTGTGTGTGTTAATGCGCGAGCTGAAATACCACGCTCCACCAGAGAACAGCAGAGCTGAGCAACAAGCTGGAGGAGGCGATCTTCTTATATGAGGTCACAATAGGGGAAAAAAATAACTAATTGTCTTGTTTAATAAAAACCAATAAAAAACAAAAAAAGGACAAAAAGCAGGGACTTTTTTTCTTGTTTTTGTCTAAAAATGAATAAAAAGTGAGTTTTGCATCATATGTGCTCTTTAAGACTGAATTAAATTCTGCACAAAAATGTGCTGATATCTGCTCGAAGGTTGCCATTACATATGACGTTATTAATATTATTAATATCAATACTCACCAGACATATTGTTTATTATCATTACGCTTTTCTCTGTAACTTTCTCCAATAAACACACAAAATCCTGGCTCATTTCCGCTAATATTCAGCTGCCTTCGTCAGATGAACAGGACCCGAGGGACTCCTTGACGATTTCGGGGTCTCGTGTGGGCTGCCGCGCTCTTTCACAGCCGTGAGCCGTCTTTTCATCGCTAAAATATTCCTTTGGACCCTTTGTTCACGAGACTCTGCTGCTTTTCTTGTTAGCAAAATCACAGATGAGCTTTGAATATGACGCTGCGATACTATTCTTTAACAGACATCACACAAAAATATACGACTGGATGTGTATTACTTCATTAGAACGACATTATTACTGCCCGGGCGTGTCCAGTCAGACGAAGACCCTGGACTTGAAGTGGAGGACCAGGATCTTCGGGACGCTGCACTTCTCTCAGATCATATATCAAAGTAAGACCATGTCAGGCACTGTGGGTTTTAGCATGACGGGTTCGAGTCCTAACAGTAACAGATGTCTGCTAGAGCTACAGTACGGAGCAAAACATCTGATCCGGCCTCAGCGTGCCACTCGCTCAGCTACAGTAGGATTATTACTGCACTGGTTTTACAGGAAATTACTAATAACATTACATATAGTAGTTGTATAAATGATATTAAGGTCTCACAATTTATCATACCTTTGCTTTTTTTATGCACACAACAGTTAAATGAAACTGTTTAAAGAGTATGTTTAAAGAATTAAAATAATTATTTTAATAAGAATGAAAATAAAAGAATATGTAATAAGTGCTTGATAAATAAATATTTAATAAATCCATTAGATTTATGTTTATGAGAAAAGTGATACTGTAACCTATCATCATGATGTTGATAGAAATAGTAAGAAATAATAAGGCGTAAATAATTTAAGCAGGTAAATGATTGAGAAATATGGAATTGTATAATGTGTGTGTGGTGGATTGACCCTATACTGTTACCAAAATGTGTGTTTTTTATTGATTTTTATTTACAGTATATAAATCTATTGACTGTTTTTAAGACTTAAAAGTATTGAACATCTAAATAAATATGGAAATAAATACTGCATATATTAAAAAGTAAACCGATAAAACATTATACAAGAAATAAATCTTCCAATACACTCTCACACAAAAATTAATCTATCAATGTATTAAATTTAAGAACAGAATTTCCATTCAAATTAAATGTGTGTTGAAGAAAAATAAATCTTAAACTAAATAATCAGTTCTGTACATTTTGATCGAAACAATCACATTGTGATTATTTGGACACATATTGCGATTTTTAACTATTAAATGTACCTAATGTACATTTGTACGACTGTATTTAAATGTATTTATCTGGACTAACAGCAAATAAAGGCACAAATGATCCCATGAAGAGGATGTTTGAAAATAAAAACTAAAACATTGAAATTACTGACGAACTCCAGATTATACGTATAATAATTAAATTTAATTTAATTGCCTTCTACAATTAAATAACTGCACAGGTCTAATTTTAATTTTTATAACAGTAGCTTCATGAGCTACAGAAAAAAAAAACTGAATTATGTACATTTACAAATTTAATTTATTAATATTAAAACAGAAATTATTCTAACATGTAAAAGCTACACAAGGCCTTGATAATTTTTTTGAGTGTACATAAACAAAAATTTACATTCGCTTGTAAACTAACCTAATGTCAATTACTAAATAAATAAAACGCAGAAACTTTGATGGAAAAAAGAATTTGGCAGATGCATCATTTCTTATAAATTATTCTTATAAAGAACAAAACAAGCATTCAATTGTAAAATGTGTAAAATGCTCAAACTCATATTTACTGTAGTCCTGTTATAATGCTAGAAATCACATGAAGCACCTCACTGTAGTAACAGTACTGTTTAAATACTGACTACACACGTAGCATACCAGTAACACAGACCGGGCACACACGAATGAAATACACACTGACTGAATTAACTACAACAAAAGACAGCAAACTGTACCTTACTATAACGGAACAAAGGGATCATTTTCAAGTACTAGGTTCTAAATGTCAACAGTAAATATAAAACTGTACACTTCACTTGTTCTATCATCTTCTGTAAGCGCTTCATTCTGATCAGGATTGTAATGGATCCACGGGAATGCTGAGAGCAAGCAGGGATCACACCTTAGAGTGTGTATAAATCTATATAAGCATTTAAATACATAAAGACAAATTATTTGCATAAAGATACACATTATTTATGTAGCTGTATTCCTGCTGTTTTAAAGATTTCCAAATATTTCAGAAATAAAAAACTCCAACAAAGAGTTTCTTAAGTACAAAGACTCGTGCACCTGCATATAAACACACATTCACTCTGGTGTGCACGAATTTCACGCCTGCACCTGCTCATGTTCACGCTCGCCCTGAGCACCGGCTCTCCTGTCTGACCACAGCTCAGGTCTGATTGAACCGTGACACGAGCGTGAAATCAGACCATTCGAACCACACATAGCATGGATTTAACACATTCCGACTTAACACACATGTGGATCACGCCTGACCTTTTCTAGGATAAATCATAAAAGAAAGAAATAAACAGAAATGCAGATTATAAAGCATTGTATATATTATTATTATTATCAACAACAACAACATCAATGTTGTCGTTAGTCTTTCGGCTGCTTTTGTCAACGAATCGCCACAGCAGACCATCTGATCCACACACAACATGGCACATGTTTTACGTCGGATGCCTTTACTGATGCAACCCTCCCATTTTATCCGGGCCTGGGACCGGCACTGCATCGAATAGCTGGAATTTGGGCACTGGGTGGGAATCGGACCCGGGTTTTCTGTCTAACAAGCGAGAAAACTACCACTGAGCCACCAATGCCAGATTGGTCCAGATTGTACAAATGATAATAATATTTATTTTATATATTTATTGTATTTAATACATTTATAGTCATATATTTATGAATTGTTATTAAAAGCAACAACAACAACAACAACAACAATAATAATAATAATAATAATAATAATAATAATAAATAGGGATGCAGATTATAAAGCATTGCATATATTATAATTATTACTATCATTATTATCAACAACAATAAAAATATAAAAAGATGCAGATTATTAACCATTGTATATTATTATTATTAATTACCATCTTTATCATCATTATTATCATCAACAACATAAATAAATAAATAAATAATGATGCAGATTATAAAACATTGTATATTTTATTATTGTTGTTGTTCTTGTTGATAATAATAATAATAATAATAATAATAATAATAATAATAATAATTCCCTAACTGAAGTTATTGTTATTTTAGGCATCACATTCTCAAAAAAGAAATATCATTTTAAAATATATTTTTCTTAAACTTTTGTCCACATATAAGTAAACAATAATAAATCAATCTGCGGAGATCCGCCGCTCCGGTCTGCTCCACTCACTTTCTAGGAGTCGCACCGACTTGTTTTTGTTTCGCGCCGCTGCTCAGCTCCTGCACCAACACAACCCCAGCCGGAGAGGAGACACACACACACACACTCACCGCAAATCCCCGACAAATCCCGTCTCTCTGCCCCTGTCTCCGCTCCCTCTCAGCTCTGACTGCCTCCTGATCTCCCCAGGATCACTCCAGCGCCCATCTCCGTCTCTCTCTCTCCGTCACTCTCTCTCTCTCTCCGTCACTCTCTCTCTGTCTCCGTCTCTCTCTCTCTCTCTCTCTCTCTCTCGGTGTTTTGTGCCTGTCACAGGCTCCCTAGCGTGGACGCACGCGCGCGGGTTTGTTCGCGCGCGCGCCGCTTCCTGTGCGCGCGCTCTGGTGACGCGGTTACGCGCACCTGAACTCTTCTCCGACCCGCCCACGTTTTCCCTTCAATCCGAACCAGGTCCTTATAAAGAGAGAATACAGAATCAGCCCAGGGTTCACATTTACACTGGTCATGTGGCATCCTGTATAAACACTGCAGCATTATTGATATTATTATTAGTTTATTATAATACTTCATTTAAAAATAATAACTTGATTTTTTATTATTGTTGGTTGTAATTTTTTACATGATGGTGAATTATTTCACTTTTAACTTTCAGTTAAGATAATGTTAATTTTACAATAAATATAATGATGTGGATTAAAGTAGAGAAATTGGAACAAATGTTTCACTGTAACAGGCTGCAAGGATCCTAAAGATACAATATATATATTATATTATTATTAAATATATTATTTATTTATTTATTTTTTTTTTTTTAATGTGACAACCTGAGCAGCAACCTCATTTCCCCTCTCATCTGTTCCAACCTCTCCGCATGGTTTGGTTAAGTCTTTATATAATATAATAGTCAAAATGTGGAAGTCTGGAGCCACCCTTCATTTCTTCATATTAAATTAAATAAATAAAAAAACAGCTACAAGTACTCATGTGACACTGGCAAACGCTAAAAGAAAAATGTTAATGGAGAATGTTATCTATATTATCTTAAGCTCATTTTACACTACAGGGTGCTCTTTATATCTTTCACTATTTTCACGCCAATTGCAGTTTGCAGAAAATAACTAACATGACTCGCTTCTTTAAATACATTCATGATTTTAAAATTGAGTACCTCGCAAGATTTTAACTCGCTTACAATTAGTTTGCTTTTGTGGTTAGATTTACTGTACAGGACCGATATCTGACCTGTGTATATCTGTAACCAGAAGACCACACACACACACACACACACATACACACAATCATAAATCATAAATCATAAATCATGCTGCACCTTAAGCACAGAATGAGAGCACATCAATGCGCACTGTGATTATCACTTAGGTAGCGCAAGACCAATTTAATTAGTTTAACCGTAGCTGGATTAGTAACTCCAGGAAAACATTCAAATGACATGATTATAACTTTGAATAGAAATTTGAATTCCTAAGCTATTAAAATGTCTGTGGTTTTACAGTAATACTTCCAGCAAAATATGTAAGGAATGTGCTGTTAAAGGTTTATTTCACCGTGAGTGACGCACCTGAGAATTAAATAGTGTATCTTATATCTTTAATAGCGCACGCCATTGACTGAGGTTTTTGTAGGTGGCTTCTGGGGGCCGTTAGATAGATATACAGTATGATATAAAGGATTTAATCTGCATGTGGGAGGAAACAAGAGTTCCCGGAGGAAACCCACCAAACACACCAAGGACACACTTTGTATTACACTTTGTATTTTCGATTTGTACTGCGATTGTGTTGTCACGATTTTAGAAATATCCCAATTCTATATTATTAATATTTTTATATTTAGATTTTGTTACAATTCTAAACGAGCAAATTATTCAATTCCTCCCACACAGGATGCTGTAGTGTGCCACCTGTAGGAATGGAGAGGAATGACAACACTTTACCCCCTCAAATGCAAACATACATATTTTCGTCTGTGTGGTGATACATGAATTACATGAATGGATTTTTTTTCTGTAGTAAATAGTCTCTTATTGCTCAGTATAAGTAAAGATTAAAACCATGGATCGTCTTCCAAGCAGCCTCCCTTGTTTGTTGTTAATTGAACTGCTTTTGTTTGGTTGTCTTTCCATCAAATCTCGGATAATTTGTGGACACGGTGGAAATCCAAAGGCGGCACAGCGGCACGGTGGCGTAGTGGTTAGCCCTGTTGCTTTGCGCCTCCAGGGTTCAATTCCCGCCTCGGGGTCTTTGAGCATGGAGTTTGCATGTTCTCCCCGTGCTTGGTGGATTTTCACCCACAGTCCAAAGACATGCAGATTGGGCTAACTGGCGTCCCCAAATTGCCCGTAGTGTTCGTGCTTGCAGCCCTACCCCTTAAGTAACTGCCATAGAAATTGATAGATTTAACTCCATGGTGAGGAATATCCGTCGCCAGATGGGCTGGATGGCACATGGATGGATGTTCTATTTACACTGTGAACTTTTTTTCTGATCCTTTTTGACATTTCTGAAAGCCAAAAGTATGTGGACACCTGACCATCACACCTTCTCCTAACCGTTAACATAATGTTCGAACGTCACAATTGTACAGTGGAATAGAATGGATGCTATAGCAGTATCACTTCCCTGGAAATGAGCGGCTCACCCCTGTTCCAGCATGACATCATGCATAAACGATCTCCATAAAAACAAGTGTAAGAACTTGAGTGTCCTGTACAGAGCCCTGACTGATCTCAACCGCACTGAACACCTTTGGGATGAACTGGAACACTGACTGCACCAGCTGAATGCGAACAATTCCCCAGAGCCACGCTCAAAAATCCAGAAAAGACTGGAGCATATTGTATCAGGAAAGACAAGGACCAACGCCATGTACACAGAGGGTTTGATGGTCAGGTGTTCACTTAAAAACAATTCCTCATTATATTTAGGCGAGCCTACATTTCATTATTAATTGCTTTATACCTAAAAATAGCCTTTATTTCTGTTTTTCAAATAAAAACACACAGCCATAACGATGAGCAACATTTTCCTTGATGTGTTGAACACTGTCTGTATTTTTAGAAGGCTTCCACTGGAAAAATCCACTCCGCTCACATTTACATACTGTACAGAGCACATCAATCCATCAGCAGCACATAACACTGGCTGTCGAAGCGTGCACTTCAAAGCACCGATGTGGAGCGTGTGTGCATTCAGTCAGGATATGTGTGTGTGTGGTGTGTGTGTGTGTGTGTGTGTTTGAGGATGTGCTGGCTGTCCCCAGGGTGCCAGAATTTTTGGCATGTTTGGTATCTTCTGGTTTAATATTAATAGGCAGGATGAATATCAGTTTATATGATATACTATGTAGTGATATAATCTGTTGCCTTCCTACTGTATAACTGTAATGCATATAAAGCATTTTCTGGTGTCTTATTAACATGACAAGATGTAATTTTTTACTGCTTTCTTGACTGGGGGAAAAAGAAATGATGTGAGGAAGGTACTGTAGCTGGTACTGTACATCTTGTATTTTTGTTTAAAAATTAAATAAAAGGAATAAAATGCTTTGAGTGTAAATCATTCATTCATTCAATTGCGCTGTACAGGGGTCACGGGAGGTCATAGGGGACACGGGACACTAGGCAGGGTACACTGGGTACACTAGGAACCACCAATTAGCCTAATCTGCATGTCTTTGGACTGTGGGAGAAAACCGACTAAGCACGGGCAAGAACATGCAAACTCCACGCGCAAAGACTCGAGGCGGGATTTGAACCCTTGATCCTGGAGGTGCGAGGTCACAGTGGAAACCTTAATTTGGGTGCAATATTAAGTTAAAAGTTTAAAAACAATAGTATATTAAATAAAATATATCTTGCAGTGTATTTCTCGTAAATAATTCCGAGGAGCTACAATTACTACTAATAACTAATACTAACACTAAAAGCGATAATGTGTATAATTTTTGACATAAAACATTTTTGCATGTTTTTTTTAAACATACACTGTACAAAATTATATTTAAGAATGCGTCCAAACGGACATTTAAGGCCACTTAAAATGTATAAAATATACAAAATAAACATACAAAATGAATACTTCAATTTTATAGTACAAACATCTGGCTTTACATCTGCTCTCCTGCATAAAAGAAGCATCAGGACCATGTAGAAGTTTCATACATCACTGAGTTCCCATTAAAAAAAATTAATCATGTCTTTCATCCCATATTTACATCCTTCTACAGTTTCAAATAATAAAGTAAAGACAGGAAGAGGGAGTCAAAGACGAGGAGAGAGAGAGAGAGAGAGAGAGAGAGAGATAATAGCCATATTTATATATAAATCTCTCAACAACCAACTGAACTAAACTTTGAATGGCAGGAACACCTTCCTTTGACATTTTCTTTCAAAGTGGCCTTAAGTTAGAATTACAGTTACATTAGTCATTGTTATAGGACTGTTATTAACATTTAAGGCTAAGACCTTTAAAAAATAAATAAATAAAATCACAGCAGTCGTAGATAAACATCTCTTACTTCAGTTAATCAGCACGGCTACTCTGAGATTTGTCTTCTTCAATACAGTATCATATCCCAGGGACTAATTATATGAGTTGAGTTTGGGCGAGTCGTAACTAGATTGGTAAGTGGATTTAATCCTGCATGTTTGCTGAGTACTCACCATGTTTAAAAAAACAAATAAAAAATGACATATCATAGTTCCTGCGTTATACTGTAGAATTCGTTTGGACCAAGCATGAATTAAAACTTTTTACAACAGTTAAACCTGATTGGACCAGAGGACGTTTATAGACATTATGGACACTTACAGTATGGACATTACACATCTGCGCATTCATGCACATTTGCACACTCCCCGTACATTTCTATTTTTAATTCTATTTCTTTTCCACACGAGTTTTCTATATTTTCTATATGTGTACAGTTTTTATCGCCCCCATATTTGCACTGCTAAGTTTTTCTTATATTTTATATTTTGTTTTATCCTCTATAGCTATATTATCCATAGCTAAGGTTTTTCTATATTTTATTCCAATTTTTTTTTCTATTGATAATCTTTTTAAGGTCACCGGCGGTCGCATATACATTTCACTGCATATCGTATACCTGTGTGTGACAAATAAAATGGAGCATAACGGCAGTGGGATCTTATATATATATATATATATATATATAGATATGTATGTATATATATACATACAGTATATATATCATAGGTGTTTTAACAAAAGTTAATTCCACCAACTGTTGGATGCAGCACTGGTGAAAGTATGTAGTAGTAGTTCGTTCCCCAGTACTGGAACGAGAGGAGAGCACTTTCATCAAGAAAACACTTCTGACATCATCTTAACCATCACTTTGTCTCCTAAGTCTTTTTGAATCACATCTGAACCATTCTTTTTGTTCTGTTCACAACAAACACAAGCTACAAAGCTAACTAGCTTCTAACACAAGGCGAAATCACAAATCTCTCTCAAACCCCTGATCAAGGGCACAACTTGGCGTATGGAACAAGGGACTTTACACCCTACATAGCACACTAGCTTTCCATTTAACCTCTATTTGGGATTCAATCCTGGAACCCTGGAAGTTAGCTGATATTGTAAGGTGGAATAAGTGGACATTTTAGGTAAATCTTGCAAGTTTCTCAGAACTGTCTACCACCTTTTGGCTACATAGTAACGGCAAGAATTGACTCCTGTAATTACGTTAACTATCGGGTCAACTCCTGTTCTGCCAGTATGAAAGAAAAGTATATACCTCAATAATAACTCAAATTTCATTTCGGACTCATTCCACTACTTTGGAATTGATTATTTTCAAGTGTTTTATTACGTACATACAATACCGTTCACCTTTCAGAATTCAACAACGCAAAAAAAAATGTAGTAACCTTGAACCACAGGTTTAAATACAAATCTAAAATATTATTTCATAGTTCAAAAAAATCACCTACTCAATCAGCTTCAAAAGCATTTTTTTCTCCGAGTCAGTAACCTGATCACAAATTTACACATACAATCCTGTAGAATTGAATAAAGGATAAAGCGGCTCCTTATACCTATCTGTCTGACAACCCACCATCCTTTATGGTTGTAAAAGTCCACGTGTAAAATCCACATCTATATCTATGGTTGCTGAAAAGCATCTCAGAGCATTACGGGTCGTCGTCAGCCAGATTATCAGCCCCAGGCCTGTCCATCAGGAGAGACAATACTAACAGTGATGAGCACAAGGACGAGGACAGAGGCTCTTTCAGGATAGCAAGACGGACACCAGATCTTACCCTCCATTAAAGTAAAAAAAAAAAAAAAAGGTCTAAGTGCATTCCCTGCATGTCCACGGATAGGCATTACATGCATTCTTAGAAAAACAGGATGCACTCGCGTATACGTGTCACTAACCGCAGATTAGAGCCATATAAAAAAAATATATTTTAAAAGACCTTCAATAAATTCTGCATTCAGTACGCTTTAACATGCTATTATTAGTTTATTCCTAAATAAAACACTGGCAGGTTTATAGGCACCATGACCCAAAGAACCTCATGAGAAGCTTTAAGCACGGCTTCACTCAGGCCTAAGTGTAATGCTGCGTGTTTCTTGAGCTTTGAGCTGGTTGAAAAGATCTGTTTTTAATGAAGAGGGAATAGTATTATTAAGAGGATTATTTGTTCTGAGAGGATGTGGTGGTCAAGTACACTATTAGTGACAAAAAGTAATAATAATAATAATAATAACAATAATAGAAACACAATAATACATTATTGTACATAATCATAATAATAGAAAATTACAATGCATTATGATGATGATGATGATGATGATTATTATGTTTAATAACATTTGACTATATTCAATGAACTTTTCTTTCTTTCTTTCTCCTTTTTCCATCTCGGACACATGCTGCTGTGTTTATCTCGCATTAATGGTTTGAAAATCAACTGCAAATCCTCACCTTTTCTAATCTGTACAGAACCTTTAATTTCAACACTGTGTAGTAAACCTGTAGCATCTGCATGCTCGGTCTGTTTATTAAGGTTGAGCCGTTTGATGAGACCACTCATTCACTCTGTCATTTTCTCCAACGTAAATAGGAATCCGGTCACGTCTGCACACAATCAGGTGCGGGTCACACAGCTCCTGAGTTTCCTCCTGCTGTGGGATGCGCTGAAAGATCACACGCTTGTTTGTAGGATCACAAGCAACTGCTTTGAGCTTAACGTTTACCCAACACCACGGGGGACGACCTCCATCTGAAGCTCAAAGAAGTGCCGTCTTTTTTCACCCTCCCTGCTGGACCTTTGATGGTCGCTTAATGAGTTTATCATACGGGAAACCGACTGCAGATGGAGAGCAGCTCACATACAGTATACAAGACCTGGCTGATGATTGGTTTGTAACCCATCGCTACCACGCCACTGGAGAGACCCAACGAATGTGTTAAGTTAAAGTTAATGAAAGCACGATGGTGCACAAGTCATATTAACCTCTTCAGGCCCGAGCTTATTTTTTCCTATATATATATATTTGGGATTAGTAGGACCTGATAAGTATAAAATTTAAGAAAACAGCGAGTGAGTTTGACACCCTGTTGTTTTTCTACCAATTAGTGTTTTGCGCTTTTGCTACTATTAGATGATGCTATAAAGTGTCTACTAATGAGGACAACAGGTCTAAAAGTTAGACAGAATGAAGTATGGAGACCTAAAAACTGTCTCCATATGAGGATGTAGGAACCCAGGAGAATAATCAAATAATTGCAATAATTATATATCATAGAATATGAATTCTTATTTCAAAAGTTTTCACTAGAGCTAACATGGCTAAGAATCAGACTGAACCAGATAACTTTAATTGCGCGTCTCACAGCCCATGGTTAATTTCAGATATTGTATTTATTAAATATGGTATAAAACTTCCATTTTATTCAGCAAATCACATCAACCTTTCTTTCTTTCCAAATGCTAAATAACAAAATATTTGTAAACTACTAAAGCTTATTGTTAATTATTTAACCTGGGGCAACAAGATAGTGTATGTATATTGTAAACATGATAAATATAATAACATATATAAAAAGTATAGAACTATTGGCGTTCCAAAATTAATATAATTAAAATACTTTTTCCAAATACAATTCCAATCGTTGACACACACACTGGCTTTTACTGAGCCGGTAAATCAAGTCACAATTTCCCAAACTTAGCCATAAATTAACTTAGTTACTTAGTAAGTTTTTTGTTACGTAACAATTTCATAGCTAGTAATTAGTTCTTAGCTTAAACAAATCCAAGATCCAAAACCTAGCTAGGAATTAACTTGGATAACTTTCTACATTTAACTAAGAACTGGCTCTTACTGTAGCTTGGACAACTTCCTGAACCTAGCAATGAATGAGTCTTTAGATTGGAAACAAACACATGCAGAAAAAAAAAAGGAAAAAAAAAAGAAGTATAAATGTCTTTTAACATGCTCATTGACGTTGAGCATGTTCCATTGAACTGCAACGAGTGAAACATATAACTTGGAACAGCGACTAAGTAAAATGTTGTTTTAAACCAACAAAAGAAGCCCAGTTGACGTGACTCAACTTGAAGATAGAGCAAATACATCCAGAACCATTTCTTAATCTTTAAATTCTCAGAAAAAAAAAACATCAGCTTAGTTGAGTAGTTCCAAGACTTCTTTATGATGATGGTTCTACCCAAACAAAGTGAACAAGTAAAACAACTCTTAAAACAAGTCCCAGATTTAAGTGTTTAGTTCTAGCAGGGTTCTAAGTGCTATCTATTTCCTAGAAAAGGGTCTGCACTCGTCCTTGCACTCTGAGGTTTAAGAGCTCCATAAATGTTAAGGGTGATGACTCAGCAATTCCATCTGTACTCCATCAGGAGGTTGACCTTAATTATTAATGTTTTCGTGGTTGCGTTGCTAAGAACGCCTCGGGTCTTTATGGTATAGCAAAGAAAGCAGGATCTCTTTAAGACTCTGCCTGCTACCAATTAATGCCATGAACTCTGACCCCCCTGTGCATTATGTTCAGCTTTACAAGCCTTCAGAAAACAAACACAATGAGACACTGCAGTCGAGGCCGACCCGGTCGGGTTACAGAGACGGACAAGATCTAGATTTGGAAAAAGTTGTTGGTGTAATGCATTTCCAAAGACATGCAGATACAAGTCGAGTGACTTAGTTACAGTTCATGTTAAACATAAGGTATAAGTGCCAGTGAGTATTTTAAATAGAGAAGCTTACAATTTTTTTAGATTTCTCCACACAATAGACAATGAAGTTTATAAAGAATGGCGCAAAAAACATCCAACAAGCATGACTTGTGCATGGGGGGAAATTTTTATTCGTAGGCAGAGAGGTTTGGGTTTGCATGTTTGAGGCTATGGTAATTCATGTAGTCACTCTTTGCAAGCGTGTTACACAGAAAAGCATCGCAGATTGCAAAACACACTGCACCTTGATGTGGATGAGCTACAAGAGCAACAGGCCACATCAGGGTCCACTCATGTCAACCAAACAGGAATCTGAGGCCATACTGAGAACAGGATCACCAGTACTGGATAGTTGAAGGTGTTGATCCTCTAACGTTCATTCATGTCCATTGAGATTCATTCATGCAGCTAAATAGTGGCTTCAACTTCCATTGACATGTTAACGCTCAGCAAACACTCTTCACTGAAAAAACAGGGGGTACGTCTAATCTAGTCTAATCTATACGAACTGACACACTTCAATGCCATCCATCAGTAGCGTCTGGCTCACACACACATCATCGTATAAAGAAAACGCCACATGTCACGTTTGGTCAGACAAAGCCAATATCATTAGTCTAGACAGAGAAGATACAAATGGCACTTGGCTTTGTGTTGAGCAGCATCAGTCTTAAAGGAGTTGTGCTAATGTGGAGGGAGGTTTATGGAGAAGAAGAAGCTCCTCGTTTCATAAAAACTCGAACTTAACTCAAGCTTAAAACCAGCACTAAGCTCATGACGAAATTGGGATTCAAAAATTGCAGATAAAATCAAACTTGATCAATGGAGAAGAAAACAGTTTTTTGGAATAAACTTTGATGTAAAGTGTGTGTGTGTGTTTGGGAGAGACATAATTTAAAGTCTGGTGTCAATTCACAGTCATGAGATTCCAACATCTTTACCAGGTTCGTTCATCTACACTACTGTTCAAAAGTTTGGCGTCACTTTCTAACTCCATGATGGATCCTGATGTTTATTTTTCTATCTTTCTACATTGTAAAGGAATGCTGAAGGCGTCCAAAAAATGCATTAATCTCCTTTGAACAGTTGATATTGAGATG
>JAQQZT010000036.1:4695121-4708729 GCA_030068275.1 Clarias platycephalus | reverse complement strand
ATTTATATGCGATTAAAATGCGATTAATTTCGATTAATTAATTACAAAGCCTCTAATTAATTAGATTTTTTTTTTTAATCGAGTCTCGGGCCTATGTAAAATGTTAAATTGTTAAGATATTACAACATGAATATGACGTGGTTACGGACACTACAGATTTTTCTGCTTTTTTAAGCTTTTACCAAAAAACAATTTAAGCAACAATTTTTACAAGTCATATGCTTCTTGAAGCTTACACCAATTTTAGTATTAATACTCATAAAGAAATATGAATAAGTTACGTTTTAAATGATTATTGTTTAAAGCTAGAGAGTATTACGCTGAAAAATGGCCATTTTGGGACACATATAAAATCATCTCTCCAAAAAGTTAGCAACTTGAAAGTTTTAAGGAAGCGAAATTTGTCAGAAGTAGCTTCTTTGGCACACACATTTTCTGTATTATATGCATAACACACACAAAAAGGCCCAAAACTGTAATTTGGCCAAATATTACAAATCGACTCAGCACCTGATTATCGTTATAATATCGTATCAGCTGAGCCTAAATTCTACACTGAGTTATTTAAGCAGCAGTCAAAAAGGAGAGAAAACATTTGAGCAGTTGAGCCTGAACACTTACCTACACTGTACAATCGAACACTGATTGTTTCCTGCAAATGAACCAGATAAACGGCTAACTTCCAGAAGGTCGGCCCAGACGATCATCTTTCTTAGTGTTTGAAACAAGCGTTATGGTGAAATTACACATTTCTCACATTTCACTTCATGTGCCAGAGTTCTTTCACAGCCTTTGCCATGTTCATAGCAATTGTTGGTACATGAAACCTCAAAGCTGATTAAGATCATACTATTCCGTGAACATTCATCTCCTACTAGATAAACAACCTTCTCTGTAAGGTAAGCTAAGCTGTGTTCAGCCAGACATGAACAGATGTCACTTCGAGATGTCCATCATCTATTCATTTATAATAACTAGTAGCTTTTACAACACGTGATGAAAAGTACGTGAGCGGTATTTTTAGCGGCGCGGCCATAACGATAGTAACGGATCGGGTTAAAGCCCTTGGCTGCTCGTGGACCTCACAAGTTTTTATCACTTTCTTATAAGAAACTAACCCCTCACTCACTGGCTCTCTCATTACATGTGGGTGAGAGACCAAGGTCTGTTTAATTGGCCAACTGATTACACCCTATACACCCTCGAGCTCGCTCCCCTCCTCCTCCTCCGTCAGTCTCTCAGAGGCGCTCCTGTTCACTGGCCCGTGGGTTCGGGAGGATCTCGAGCCCAGAACAAGGACTCCCTTTGTGTGGCTCTCTTGGCTGGGAAATAGAGATGAGTTTGTCCATTGCCTCAGAGGCCACGGAGAGGGCTGGAAGAGGCCCCGAGAGAAACTAGGCTCAGGTATCACTAACGTCAGGTCGGAGGAGATGAACCGGGCCCTCATGATTTGAGATTCTTCAAAAAAATGGTACAAAAATTCCTGAGTCAGTAGCTTTCAATTCATTTCACTGACAGATTTGTCCTTGATGGATTAGCACCTTCAAGTGACAGCGGATCAGATGCTCTGAATGAAAAATGACACTAAAGTAAGAAGTAATTTCACATGAAATAAACATCATACAAATATACTAAATAAAAATAAAGAGCGGTATTAATGTGTTAATCCACAATCTCAAGGATCAAAGCCGGATTGGACCGATGCTCTCCAAGAGTGCTGGGCGATATGACCTCAGATCAATACCACAATTCGTCCATCTAGGAACCTCTGTAGTCCAACTAGGGGCCGTGGAGGCCAATGGTGACCACTTACGGACCGCCGGTAAAGCTGGGTGATATGTCCTGTAAATTTAATCTCAGATGTTTTTTAGGCAAAATTTGATTTTTTATTTCAAAATGATACTTTTCTTAAAATGAATAAAAAAAATAAATGAAAAAAAAGAGTGTATAGAAAACCATATAACCAGACATGAACTGCTTATTTGGACTAAAAGTGCAAAGTACAAACTTACTTTCACTAACGTTTTATTTGTGGTTGTTATTTTAGAATAATCAGTACAACACTACATACCTCATTTTGGGATAAAAAAAAGTGAAAACTTTCGCCATTCTTTACAAGGTCTGGTTATTCTAGCAAAATCTGAGTGAGTTTCGATAAAGTTCTTCGATTATTACTCTCTACGTCCAGATTGTACATAAAAACTTTTTGCATCGTCATCACTGGGTGAGACGTTCGACCACAATGGTCTTTTTTTTTCCTTTTCTTTTAAATAAATACATAATATTGCTGAAAAAGTATTTGCCCCCTTGCTGAACTTATGCAGGATGTTTGCAAAGATAATTTAATGCAAGGAGACGTTTCTCCTGTGACTAATGGGGAGTCAAAGACGGCTGCTTTGCGTCCATCGCTCTGTGGACTACAGGATCCTTAGAAGACGAAGTTTTTGATTTGACCTTCTCTCAAAATTTTTTGCATATGTGCCAAACTTAAATGATTGAAAAAAATTTTTGTCATCATAAATGATGATTAAAGGAAAAAAGCTGTCCAAACCTACCTGGCCCTATGTGAAAAAGTAATTGCCTCCTAAACCTAATAACTGGTTGTGCCACACTTGGCGGCAACAACTGCAATCAAGCGTCTGCGATAACGGGTGATGAGTCTTTCACATTGCCGTGGAGGAACAGAGATTCCTGAATGTTTACTCCTTATTCTTCTGATGCTTTATGATAGGACGTGAGCCAGAAGAGTCGATTCGTGCATCTGACGATCGTGACAGAGCTCAGCTTGGGATCATGTGAAGGAGGGAGCGATGGACTCCAGAGATTCATCAGATTAAAACTGAATTTAAAACTGTCATCATTAGGCAAGACATTCAAACAGAAAGGTCTGTATTAGTTTCCAACAAAATCAAGAAGTAGATTTATAAAGTATAAAAATAAAAAAAATTCAGAGCCGTAGATATTTACGGTCCTTTCACACACATACGGACTCGGGCCTGGACCGGAGCACACTTGACCCTAAAAGTCCGTTCCCGGGCAGAGATCCACAATCTTGTTTTACAGGAGAGACACAAACTAAAAATAAACCTTATTCACTAAACCGGGATAATCCTGCTTAGATTTCGTTAATTTCATCCGCTCAGCTCTCCCTGAAGAACAGTGTAGCCTTTCACGCTTGAAGACGTGAGGAATCAGATATGAAATCCTGGATGATTGAAATGTTCTTTGTCAAAAAACGTACATCTTATAAAAAATCTGATATCTGATCTCACGTGAATTTTTTTGGCTGTGGGTTTTCAGAAACTTCAATCTGACTTGGTGTTGACATACAGTACACACTCTTCACTATCAAACCCTAATAATTAAACCTTACCGAAAAAAAACTTAATATAAAAGTATAAAGGGAAGCACTTCACTCTTACACACTGGAGTAAAAAAGGTTCAATTGGGTGTGTAACTTGATGAAATTTGGGTTTGATTATTTTCATTTAGACCTGTCTTCGCTCAATCCATTTTCCAGAGGTCTTCTGGACGGGGCAGTCTCTTTAATTAACTGGCAACAATGGCCTGGTTGAGAACAAACCAAGCAGAAAGCCCCGAGACCCAAGTGGCTATTATCGCCGGCGGGGCTTTTGTCGATTGCTGATTTGGGGCTGCGGAGATCTAATCTCCTGCGACGATGAGAGATCGGGTTCTGCCTTGGCATAGCCTCGTTAAGTTAAGATTAAATAAAAGCCTTTAGCCGTCTCACCCGGGAAGACGGCCAAGACAGTTCGACAGAGATTCCAGAATGTTTATCCTGTGTGGGAGAGCGGGGTAAGCCCGTATTCTGCTGATGCTTTCTCACATGTCAGAGGAGGTGAGCCAGAAGAGCTGATTTGTGCATCTGATGATTGGATTATGTCACGTTCTTGTCGTGTGGTCGCTCGTTTGCACATTTGTAGAGTAACTTGGTCCAGGAGTAACGTTCGTTTCACTGCGGACTGAACTGTATATGGTTGAAATGACAAAACAAAAGCCTACTTGACTTGACTCGACAACTGTCACAGAGCTCCAATGACTCCTGCGATTCAACTTGTGATCATGAGATGGAAGGAGTGATTCTCCATCAGAGCCATCAGATTATAGCCATCAGATATTAGTCAGCCACTCCAGAATTGAAAAGGCTGTCCATGATACGGAAAGCAATCCGAAAAGAAAATCATTTTACTATTTTATGCTGAAAATTCCGGACAAAAACGCCGCGCAGAATATTTATTAGTTTATGATCACCAAGGCAGTGATCACTTATCACTGGATAATATCTATAAAGATCCTTCTACTGCACGTTTTGTCCAGCTGTACCAAAGACGATATCTAAATATACTTTTAACAAAAGTATTTCATGCGCGTGACACGACAAGGTAGGAGCCATGAGATCTTCCACACCAAACCCGCTCATCCATGTCCTTATGGATTTTGCTTTGTGCACTGGTGTGCAGTCATGCTGGAACTGGTGTGAGGTTGTTTTTCGGGACTTGGACTCGGCCCCTTACTTCCAGTGAAAGTCAACTCTTAATGCTTCAGCATACCAAGACATTTTGGACAATTTCATGCTCCCAGCTTTGTGGGAACAGTTTGGCCCAAACAAGGAGGAAACAAGAAAACAGTAAGTAGGAAAGGAAAAGAAACATAAATTGAACTGCGGCATATTTTTAAAGTATATACAGAGTATAAAAGTTTACCCTTTGCCAAAGTGGTCCTATTGCAGCTTACGTGATCGAACAATGGTTTATCTAATGGAGAAGCTTGAGCTACCACAAAGTAATAAAAGACGAAAAAATGCCAGGGTGATAGTCTCCTCAGTATAGCCTTCTCACATTTAGATAAGACAGAGGATGTGCGTCTTATCAGTGGCCTGAGCATCTTGTATTGTCTTCAGGCCATTTGTGGCCCTAAGGCTGAGGGTGATTGACCCCTTACGCTGTCGTTCGATTTAGTAACACGGTGATACTCATGGGATGGAAAGGCCTCGTCTTCGTGCTTATCTGAATGGTTAAGAATGCTCCATCGCCCTGGTCACAGGTTATCACCTGCATTGATAGGACCAGGGCACTGGGCTTGAACAAACACGCTTTCACTTGTATGCCGGCCTTGTGAATACACCGCTGGTCTTTTGCCTTTTAAAGTAATACAGGTACACCGATCAGCAGCAATAAGAAATCCTTTAACTTTAAACCCACCCATTGGGTTCCCCTTGTGTCATCAGGGCAGCTCTGGCCTCTCTAGACTTGGCTCTGATGTTAGCGGTGGATGCATGGTGGAGGATGCATGGAGTTTGCATGTTCTCCCCAGGCTTGGTGGGTTCTCTCCAGGTACTCCAGTTTCCTCCCTCAGTACAAAGACATGCAGATAACGCTGATTGGCATAGTGTGCGAATAAGCGGTATGGGCGATGCCAAAAGGCGAGAAATAGTCCCGAGGTGCAAGGGTAATGTGTATCCCGCAAACTCTATGTGCTGGTGTATCACATAACGCTGCCCCTGAAAGTTGGAGATGGGCCTATTCATCATCAAAAAGCAAAACACCATCTAACATAACTAAATTCATCTCGGGTACATGAAAGTGGTAAAGTTTAGCTAATCTTAGAAAAGTCTGACATAAAGTTGGAGACTTGGATCCAAACTGCATGCAGAAAAGCTTGACGGGAGGTCTACACTGACCCATCCCTTTAAATATAGACTATTGCACATTAGACTGATTTGGGTTTCAAGGCTATAAGACAGAGCTAGAGTCTTTGTTTCCCCTTTTCAGATAAAGTTACAAGGAGAACCCTTTAAGAAAGCGAAGAACTATTTAATGGTAGCACAGATTACACAGATTACTGTCACATCATGCCATCTCATCCCAACCCGTTTTCCCAAACATGAGCTACTTCACCCTGCGGCGCGACCCATCTCCGAACTCTAAATATAAGCCCTCCTCAATCATGTCATCATGGCACGCCAAGTACAGAAGCTCCTGCCTTGGTATAATGATAGTCTACTTTCTGATCAGTGTAAATAGCTGAGAGGTTAGGTACTGTTCATGGTGCTTCAAGGAGAGGAGCAAACCTTTAATTTAAAGAGGATTCAAACACCTACTTAGCAAAAGTGTTTGTGCATCATCCAAAGCAGGAAATTACCTTCGGAAAAAAAGATCATCCAGGAGATTTGGTGCTATAAATCATTCTACTGACTCAACACAAACCTGAACTGGGGCATTACTGTCAAACTCCTGATTCCAGCTCAATCCTGGATCTCTGTAAACAATTCCACAGCTTACGAAGCTTTCTATAGCTGCCATACTGTTTCTCTCAACCTATGCAGTCTCATCACGCTTCTCTATATAGAATTTCCTCTTGATCTGCCTGGAACTTTCGACTGAAAAAGAGGTCAGAACAAGAGTCCGTCGCCTTTGTGCGAGTTATAAAGCTAATTAGGAGAATGCAGCCATTCTTTAGATTCCTCACTAATTGGCTGGAGGCGAGTTGACGGCAACAGATGCAGTTAATGACCTTGCTGGAGTAAAACACAAGGAACAAAAAGCTTAACATGTGAGTGCGATACAATTAATTTGAGTAAAAGTCAAAAATCTTCCGCACTATCTTGATCAGAAGTGAATCTTCGTCCTCATAGTGCGGTTTGTGCATGGTCATGTGAGATCACAAAGCCCCTGGATAGCAGTCCTCTGTGTTTAATCTGAAGTTTAGTCTTCAGCTCTTCAATGAGCGTCTCACTGTAACGAGCACTGTTGATTGTTGAACCTTGTTCCTCATAAAATGTTCCAATACTGGCCATTAAGAATCGCAAAAAAGTGTAAGCATTGATGGATTTTCCAGCTGATGGATGACTTTTGAACTTTTTCTCCCTCGGCGATTGAGGATGTTTCCGTTCAATACTCTGGCGTTTACTCTCAGGTTTGAGATGATGAATCCGTGTTTCACCTTTCTCAGACCGACACTTTCAACTTCTTTACAGTATCAGTCTGAACTTTGTTCGCAGATATCCAAACGATTCTGTTTATGCTTTTCCGTCGGTTGTTTCGGCACCAGGTAGACCCTTAGACCCGAAGTGGTTTTCCTCGAACCGCAGTTACACACGAACTGATGGAACACGTTCGCACCTGCATAGCAAGTGACCAGGGAGTCAATAGCAATTTATAATTGTTGTAACATTGAGTAGAAGTAGAAGTACGTTTCAAGTCAGCAGACAAATAAAGCAAAGATCAAAGATAAATGCCTGAAAGCCTTCTCCTCATGTCCCGGTCATCAGACAGGTATAATGCCTATGGTGTGGTAAGTTACACTATACCTTTCACTTGAGGCTTTTGGTTTAAGAAAGTGTTACAAAACCTTCTCTTCACCTTAGAGCTCAGGTCCACGACATCTTCAGCACCGCCTCATCCAGGCAACGACAGTTACACTTATTACACGGCTACAGACAGGGGCAACGTGATCCCGAGGATTGCTTGACGAATCAGAGCGCGATCTGACAGGCTAATGGAAGAACCCTCATATCCGAGTCTCCCTCGCTCTGGCTATCTGTACAAGCTTCAAAGCGAACAAGGCCGCCTGTGATCTCCGAACGTCACGGAGCGACCCCGCACTGACAGCTGCGGTAAGAGGAGAGGAGACGCTCTGCTTCACCTCTCAGCGCTCGCAGAAATGACTGATGGAGAGAGATAGAGTTGGGGAAGGAAAGATCCATGATTATGGCGGTGACAGTTGTGAGATGAAGAGGTAATGCCGGTGTAATGAATCACGTGGGTGATGGAATCCTCTAGCTGTTAGCAGACTGATGGGGAAGTGGAATGTTCTTAATCAAATTTAGTTTTCACTCGAAACTGTAGGAAAAAAACTCTTCTTCACTTCACTCGTATTCTTTGAACCTTGGTCCTGGGAAAAACACAAGACTCCGACTTCATCCATTTGGATGATGGCTTCGCTTACTGATATGAAAGGATCTGAGTGATCCGGATCACTGCCGTGAACTTCTGTTCTGCTCGTCTTCTGTAAAGCATTGTGGAACAAATAAAAGGCGACAGATTCGTAGAAGTACAAACATGGACATCAGCTGTTCTGCAAAGGAATCTGCATACAGCGAATTACCTTTAGGTTCAACTAGATGTGCCGATGACTTCGTTCATTTTATTGCACACTCATAAGCGCGTTTTTAAAAATTGACAACGCCATCTGTTGAATTTTGGAAGAATTTTTATTATTTTTTTTTTACATGTTACCGTGAAGTGCATGGTGTGAGATCAGGTTTATTAAGTAGATTTCAATTGTACAGTACACTCATAATAAAAAATGTACAGCACCATCTGTTGATAATTTTTTCAAGGTCGATTTTTTATTTATTTTATGATACAAGAGTGTTTTCCATTTCAATTTTAAACTACCATATCATCTTCTCTTCCCGTGGGCCGATCGCGACGAAAGCCAGCCTGTACTGTACGTTACCTCAATATCTGAAATAGTAATTAATTTATAGTAATTACAAGGAGAAAAAAACTATGTAATTATTAAAAATAATTTTTTTTGACTTCTTTCTTTTTCTTTATTTCTGTGCCTCTTTGTGCTTTCTGATGCTCAGCATACTGTATAATTTACAAGTTAAAGGTTAAAGGTCAGTAGTAGCAGATGCAGCATTTGTAGTGGGTCAGTATGGTTTGATGGGAACCCTATGATTTATGCCTATTTTTTCCCAGGTTGACCTTGAACACCCCTGGAAAAACCAACAGAACTGAAAACATCATATTAAGGAATGAAAACAGTGCTAATAGAAAAACATGACTATGAAATAATAATGGATATTTACCAATTCGTTTAATGAAAGGGTCAGTTTTAGCACTCAGGACAATCAACACACTGCAAATAAAACCCTCGTTGATCCGAACCGGCAGCTCTGCTCCAATCGGATTGTACAGAATTCCTTACAGAACTCCAGATCTACAGTAGAATTTTACTTGAGGTGAGGAAAGCTTAAGCCGTTCCTTTTCAAAAGGAAACCCGTCTTATTCACGGTGACGCCGAATAGTGTGATTATAAATCATCCAACTTCTACAACTGAACACCATGAAGTTGTGCAGCGCCAAGTGTGTTAAAAGTCTCTTATTTCATTTCGCTCAGAGTGACACTCTGTACACGGATGCAGGGCGTGGAGCTGAAGGGAGGGGTTCACAGCCTGGCAGAATTCGCCAACAACTGCAAACATCCTGAGTCTCCCAGAATGGACCCTAATCTAGCCTTAAAGCGAAGGAATGCAAAACAAAACAGGGTTTAAAAAACATGGAAAATAAGACGCTAAGATGGGTCCATGAACGATGAATGAGTGAACAGATTAAGAAGTTACATAAAACCTGTTTTCCACGCTGCTCACAGGCCTGTAGAAATACTACCCACTACTACAGTACAATCAATCATGTCTGCAAATCTCTACCGCTCTATACTGTACGTTCATCAGCTCCTCTCTCTCTCTCTCTCTCGCTTTCTTTCTCTCTCCACATTTTTATCAATTACATCGTATTTCATACGCACGTTTCAGTTCAGACCACTTAGTCTGTACTGTCCAAAATACTGCTGACCAAAAGAAGAAGCGATGTGTCACTAATAAACAGCGCAAAAGGCAACAAAAAAACTAAAGCCTGCTCTCAATATGGAGAATTTGCAAGTTATGGCCTGGTGTGATTTCTTTTAATTATAAAAATAATAATAATAATAATAAAAACAGTTAGTATATGAATACACACACATATCATTTTTTTATATGTATGTTAAAACATACAGTATAAATAGTTTCCTATAGTTTCCCATTTAACATCATTCCTAATAAACAGCATACAAAAAAACTCTCTCTCTGGAGAACCACATTTTTATCAATTACATTTTAATTTCATTCATAGAATACATACAAACTGTTTCTGTTTGAGTCTTTACTGAGATTCATTTTCGACAAAGAACAAAAACCAGAAAAAAAAAAAAAAAAAAGCTTTGCTTCAACACAGTCACTTTTCGGTCCCAATCTCATCAATAAACCTAAATGTCTAATTTTAATTCACAGTTTGGTCTAAAATTCAGAATAAATCTTTATTCTATACATAATTATGTTTATTGTTTGGCCGTGTTGTTTTTTTGATCCAGCAGATGTCCAGCAACATTAAAAACAACAGTGTAGGGCTGCAAATCTTTTACAGTTGAGTTATTAAACTCTTTTAACTACAACATACCTGTTATACTTCTATTATAACTTATAGATGGATGCATGTAAAAAAAGTGATTTACTCATATGTAATTTAAGTTGTTGGTTAAATGTATGGGTGGGAAATAAGGCCTAACCCCTGAAGACTATATTGTATATACTGTATTAGACTCCGGTACAACACTGACTTAAATTGCTGTTTTTAAGGCCACAATGCAATTTGGAAATCTTTAAAGAACAATACGTTTAACATTATGGCTGAACGATTCGATTAAAAAAAAAAAAAAAAAACTTTTGACAATATTTATTCCTCACCTCAAAAGTATTGAAGTACATAAATTCCGAACTCTGCAAATATTACCTGAAATAAACTGCAGCATTTTGTGATTAAATAACTGCATAGGTTTTTTTTTATAAAGTGATGATTCATTGATCAGCACTATTTAACATTATTAAAACCAACAACAAATGTATCATTAAAAAGATTATCTCCTATTCTGATGAGCGATCAGGCTAAAACAAACCTTGGCGAACTGATTCAGGTCTGCGTAACACGCTAATTCTATTTTTGACATTTTAAAAACAAATGACTCTAGAAGGCCGACCGTACGATATTAACCAGGAACCTCAAACTGTATTGTGCCTTTAACTGTCCAGTAACGTGTACATCGAGTGATGGATTATATTTATAATGTTTGTAACATTGAATGAACTTTAAAAGAAACAAAGCACAAGGGTGAAGTATTAGCATGTGGTGATAGTTGATATAAATAAGTTTTCAGTACTTTACTTCTCTACTACAAATGTAATTAAACTGATAAAGTGCTTACTTGATCTAACTTACTTGAAGTACAATCTTATTATACACCATGAACAGTAATTCTTTAGTAATTAAAGTTTTTAAAAGTTTCAGATATAAACCCCCTTTTTCCACAAGGGCACGAATCTTAAACATTTCTGCAAGGTTTCTTTTTTTTTGTCAGATATTTAGCATTGAGGTTTCTGAGCATTTAAACTTAGCAAGCTGTTCTCTGACATATTTGATCAGCGCGCAAACCGGACAATCATTTATTACCAGTTGTACAGTAAGTGTGAACCGGCAACCCGATCAGCCCTCGAGCTCACAGGCCGTTCTGCTACTTTACTTCTTTTCCGTGCACCTGTTGTCCAGCTGCTTTTAAAGAGCAGGTGCGTTTGCAACCAGAACATCAAAAAGACATCAAACATTTAAAATATTGGTACTGTATGCCTAAAAAAAAATTTAATAATGAAACATGTGTGTGTGTGGTGAGAGGTGGGACACAACGACTTACTGTTGACAAAATAATTATAGTTTTACATTACACCTAAATCTAAACACCAAGCTAAATGAAACACTATCCTCTTTTTTTATTGCCATCAAAACAGTAACGCACTGTGTGTTCTATCAACTTTCTATCACAACCAGCATTAACCTTTTCCTCAATTTGCTCTACACTAGCTCTTCTACTGTATCAGACGACACATGCTAGCCTTCACTCCCCATGTGCATCAGTGAGCCTTGGCCACCCATCACCCTGTTGCCAGTTCACCAGTTTTCCTCCTTTGGATAACTTTTTTGGTCAGTCCTGACCGCTGAAGCCCAGGACCATCCCACAAGAGCTGCAGTTTTGGAGCTGCTCTGACCCAGTCCTTTAGCCGTCAAAATCTGGCCCATGTCAAAGCCACTCAAATCCTTACACTTGTCTATTTTTTCTGCTTCTTACACACAAAAAAAAGGTTCACTTGCTGCCTAATATACCCTACCTACTTCCAGCCCCCAGTGTAACTAGATATTGAAAATGAGAAGGGCCAAACTGTAATGGCTAGACAACTGCAGCTCTCCAGTGATGTTCTTCCACTCTTGAAGCACACATACTGTACCACTCAAAACCCCCTGAATGACTCATTGCAGCACTGTTGTAAAGTTGCTGTTTCATGTCAAACGTTGTTCTAACTTGCAGTTCATGATGAAACAGCAGTGTCTGAAGTGCACCAGTTGCACAGCTCCCGATGTACACAGGACGATTGTCTTTTGGCACACTGACTTATGAATGTCGGTGCTCCCTGTGACTGTGCCTGCAGCCTTGTGCTGCCGTCTGTTGGCGTGTTACAAAACTAGTCACAAAACCTTTTTATACCACCTCATACTGTACATATATATATATATATTCTAGATGTGCCTGCGACTTCATTTGCGTAGAATTTAATTGCAGGCTCATGAAAAAAAAAAATTGTGCCATCAGTAGAATTTTGGAATGAACAAATTTTTTTTCCTTGTTACCGTGAAGTGCGTGGAATGAATTTTGTATTATTCTATGTTTTCTTAATTTTTTAAATTATTTTCTTTATCCATATTTTTATTTTATTTTTATTCCTGATCTTTGGGAATATGTTTTTTGTCATCCCAGTAAAGCTCCATTAATCTTGAACCTCTTTTGAGGACACAGAGAGAGACAGACAGAGACTGAGAGAGAGAGACAGAGAGAGATAGAAAGTCCCCATATAACCTCTCTCCCATTATTTTAAAAACTTTAAACCAATAAAACCCCTCTTCACTTTCACGCAGGATGGTTTACACGTCATGTTAAATCGGTAGCCTGCTCTTCAATCAGTGCGGTTAGTAAAACATTACAGAATAAACTCATGAATTAATCCTCAGACAGACGCGCATCACAGCTCCAGTTTATTATTTACTTCCTGATTTTAACACTGCAGCACGAACTCACGCGCGCGCCTTCTCTCGTGCGTTAAATACCCCGGATTTACACGCGCGCGCGCGCACCGCGCTCAGGCATCTTCACTGCTTTATCTGTTTAAAATAGATAAAAACATTAAAGCATCATACAAACCTACCTTAGAGGTTCGCTGAGGTTTCGCGCCGCGGCGGAAAAACTTCTCCTGCTGTTTCTGTCGATTAAAAGAAGAATTCCATCCTAATACCGAGCGCGAGCGAGACAGGACCAAACACGGAGGCGGGGCGAGTATATTGGAGGGGGCGTGGTCAAGTCACAGGCCGGCCATGGGACAAGAGGCGTGGTCAAATCAAAACATGGAAAGAGTGCTGTGATTAGGGGCGTGACTAAAGCCAAAGTTAGGGCATGCTTCTTCTCCTTACTATTATTATTATTATTATTTTATTTAGCATTTTAAAAGGAGCACTAAATAATAAATAACAAAAGATAAAAAGAAAAAAAAAAAGGTTTTCTTATGTATAGGGTCTAGTACTCCTTTTCCACCAAAATGAGCCAGGTGCCGGTTCAGAGCGAACCTCAGGGTTTGTTTTTCCATGGGCTAGACCAGTGGTTCTCAAAGTGTGGGGCGCGCCCCACTAGTGGGGAATACAGACATGACAGGTGGGGCGCAATGAA
>JAQQZT010000036.1:4675117-4685324 GCA_030068275.1 Clarias platycephalus | reverse complement strand
GTTCTAAAACTTTTGAACGGTAGTATATATATATATATATATATATATATATATATATGTGTGTGTGTGTGTGTGTGTGTGTGTGTGTATAGCGTTTTAACAACTGTCAGTGTCGCATGTGAATGTGTATGATTCAAAATTATAAGATGGTTGATATGGTTAAGCTTTCTGTATAGATGGAAGGAGTCTCCAGTCACAGTGGGTAAGTTCAGACAAAGATAAAGCTCTTTTTTTTTTTGCTTATTCTTTCCTTCAAGAAAAAGGACCTGATAGGCTGTTGAGGAAACAATGTGACATATCTATACTACACTATGCATTATACTATATTACACTATACTACACTCTACTACACACTATAATATACTACACTATACACATATACTGCACTATACTACACTATACTATACTACACTACACTATACACTATACTATACTACACTATACACATTACACTATACTTTACTACACTATACTATTCATTATACTATACTACACTACAGACTACTATACTACACTAAGCAGTATACCACGCAACATTATACACTACGCTACACTACACACTATACTATACTACACACACTATACTATACACTATACTATTCATTATACTATACTACACTACACTATACTGTACTACACTATACACACTATACTATACTATTCATTATACTACACTACACACTACTATACTACACTATGCAGTATACCACGCAACATTATACACTACACTACACACTATACTATACTACACTATACACACTATACTATACACTATACTATTCATTATACTATACTACACTATGTGATATACAATACTACACTACACAACATGCTATACTACACTATGCAGTATACTACACTATACACTATACTACACAATACACTATAGCTTTCTCAACATAAAAATTGTTTAATGTCATTCTTTAATTCTTTAACTACCGATTACTCTTTGATAAGTCAAACATACAGTCCATGGCATGTCATGTACACATGTTGTGTTTTAATACAGTTCTACATACTGTAAATAACAGACCTCATTATCAGGATCTAGTATTGAACTCAGACACCTGTATGTCATTCAGTAAGCCTGCTGAGGTTGCATAAATATATTTTTTATTTCAGTCTTTCAGCAGCACGAACCCGGGTAAGGAAGGACACATCTGCAAGAGCACTGATTCATTTTCTAGTCATTTTTTAATCATCAGCTGGATGAAGCAACGATGCTTTTACTTCACATTTCACTCAGGGCCTGTAGTGACACCATTTCCTGCGCTTAATAGAAATATCCCCTGCCTCGCTGTTAGAGCATGTTTATCCTCATCAGTCATTCGGCTTCTGGCCCTGAAACGCAGACCTGGAGCTAAAAGCACATCTGGAGAATGAGTCAGCTGGAAGATCCACCCGAGTTCTCAGGGGATTAACAGGAAATCTAAGTGTAGTAAAGCTTAAAAAAATGCGAATAACACTGGAAAAAATAAAAGCGGTTGACAATATGACGCAACACTTACTGTCCTGACACGTGTGTTCAGATCGTCGATGAAGAGTTTGCGCAGATTGTGGAGAGTTTGGAGCTCTTTTGTCTGGAACAAGAAACAAGAGAATTAACACTGGTAAAAAAAATATTGTCAGGTGAAACAGAAGCACAATTTTTACTTTTGAAATACAATAAATAATTGCGTCCTCACCACAGTCTCTTCAAGACCCTTCAGATCCTCCTTGGCCAGTTCCCGTTTCTCATTTAATAATCTAATATACAGAAACAAATTTCTCAAATCTAATATTTCACACAGCTTCATTTCAATTTAAACTCTCTGAACATTTAGGAAGATTTCAGGATATATCAGCTGACAGAGATCTCCCTTTCCTGTCAGGCTAAGCTGATCATGCTAATCATTTCCATGAGCAAGTCTCAATTACAACACACACACACACACACACACACACACACAAATAGACTGTAGTGGCTTTTCAACAAATATAAGGCCTGATGTATTTGTTAGCATGTAAGTTTAACTGATTTTTTTTTTTTTTTTTTTTAAGCATTAGCTTGCTAGCTACACTACATGGACAAAAGTATTTGGCCAAATCTGTTAATTATTGAATTCGGGTGTTACAATCAGGCCCCTTATCCCCAGTGAAGGTCAATCTTAATGCCTCAGCATGCTAAAACATCTTGGACAATGCTATGCTTCCAACTTTGTGGTACCAGTTTGGTGAAGGCAATTTTATATTTCAACATGACTGTGCCAAAGGACACCAAGCAAGGACTATAAAGACATGCATGCCAGGTTCGCATCTCTGTGCTGCCCCCAATACAATTTGGTCAGGGGTAATTCAGTGGTTAAAGATTGGACTGCTGACTGGAAGGTCCCAGGTTCAAACCGCACCACCACCAAGTTGCCACTGTTGAGCCTTAAATCCCCAACTGCTCAGATGTTTAATGAGATAGAGATGTCTGTAAACACATGGTTTGATGAGTTTGGTGTGGAAGAACTTGACTGGCCCTAACACAGAGCCCTGACCTCAACGCCATCGAGCACCTTTGGGATGAAATGGAATGGAGATTCCGAGCCAGACCTTCATGTCCAACATCAGTGCCTGACCTCATAAATGCTCTACAGAACGAATGGACACGAATACCCACAGAAACACTACAAAATCTTGTGGACAGCCTAATGGATTATTCTGTGGACAAAATAATATTTTCTTATATTATAATAATAATTCTCTGGAAACCAGAGAGCCCAGAGGAAACCCACCAAGCACGAAAGAACATGCAAACTCCATGCATACAGACCCGACGCAGGAATCGAACCAAAAGACATGCAGATTAGATTAATTGGCGTTAATAAATAGCTTGTAGTGTGTGAATGCACATGTGAATGTTAACTGGAGATCCAATTATGGTCATACAAATAAATAAATACAATGGTGATCACCATACAATGGTACACCATACACTGGCCTCCACAGTCCCTACAGTAGGTGGACTACAGAGGTTCCTACATGGATGGATGGAATCATAATCTTGAACTGTTCACACACCTTTTATTCTTTGTTTTGTTAAATGATTGATGTGTTAATTTGATGATATTTGTCGAAACCGCAAACTCACACTGTATGGTTTTGACCTAATCTAAAATTTCTTTCAGTGCACAAACTCTTGTTTAGATAAATAAGAAGACGTCGTGAGCACCATCATGCATCACGTGAGCACTTACACGAGTTTCTGCAGCTTCTCGTCCTTCTCTTGTTCCTCCTGTCTTAGCTTGTTGTAGTCAGACATGAGCTTTTTCTGCTCCAGCTGAAGAGACTGGTTCATACTGAAGGAGAAGAAATACACAGTAAAGGTTTTAAGTGGTATAGCGGTCTAATTCCCACACAAGACAACGCCAATCAGGTTGTTTAAATTAGTATCCTATGTACAGTATTTTATGAGATTTCTATGTATTAAACGTATAAACTCTTAGCAAAACTGTGTAACGTTACTAGTCCGTTAAGTGTGTCTTCTTTTGCCTGGAAGATACATTTCCTCAAATAAGTGATTTTTTTTTAAAGCTCTTAACTCTTTAAGCTCATCCAGGATCTTCTGCTTTTCATCGATCTCGTCTCGGAGCCGTGACAGCTGCTTCTGGTGGGCCTCGCGGTGACTCTCCATCTGCTCCTGTAGTGCTTTCTACACAAATCGAGTTCACGGAAATGACCAATTAACTATATAAGTCTAAATAACCGTTTAAACAGGATCACAAAAAACAGTGGGTGGGTCAAAAAAAAAAAAAAGTCAAAAATTAACCACTGTTAAATGTCCAAAAGGTATTTCAACAAAAGTTAAAATATGTTAGTTTTAAAGCAAATCATTTTAATTAAATGACTTTATATCAAGGTATTTAACCGTGGAGTTTTTTTCTTTTTTGCAGGTTTGTAATAATCCACGCAATTACATTCCTGTGCAAAGTTCTGGTTCTTGTTATGCTAAAATAAATAGTCAGAACTTGTCTTATGTTTTTTTTTTATTTGATTATACTAACTTTTTTAATGCATGCTATAGATCTCATAGATAATTCTTACAGAAAGCTAATTTCTTGTGTTGCTCTTTAGAAATAATTTTTTTTTACTAGATGTTTAATAAATGAAGTTAAAATGCACATAAATGTGACTGAATGGTTTAAAAAAAAAAAGAGAATGATACATTTAAATAAAAATGATAAGAATGGATTTTTAGTATTATAGCAATTGTATTATTGCATTTCCAGTTCCGCACATTATTACCCAAATACGATAATAATATACCTAATAATATCTAATATCTATTCAACTGACCTAGAGTCGTATATGTACTTCTTTTCACCTCTATTCAGTGTCCTGATCTAGCAAATGCAAGAGCAAAATACCGCGAATAACCATAGGCAGCTCATCATTAAGAATATTACTCTTAGTTTTTTTCCTCTTGCTTTATTTTAACCTTAAAATCCAAGCGGCACAGATCTGTGCCGGAAACACAGCACAGGACAATGACGATTAAAATGTTTATATGGAAGCCTTGCTGGTGTGTGTTAATAATAAACGGATTAAATGCTCGGAGTTAAGAAGTGGAGCGACACATACTGCAGTTATATGAATGGTACTGTACGTATGCCAGAGAGAGATATTAGTCTGTACCTTAATCTCTTCAGCATCCTTCATCTTGGTCATGTGCTCCTTCTCCTTGTCCATCACAGACACCTCATGCATTTTTCCTAGATTAGTAAATGCACAAAAGGTGTTTCTTTTATTTTTGGGGAAGAAAGAAAGGTTAATATACTATGTCATTTAATATGAGTGTTTTAGGATGTAAATATACAGTTTATTTCCCATGCACAGCACATCTGTCTCTTCAGCAGTACAGTGCACAGCCATAAAAGACCTGTCCTTACTGTATCATTTCTATTCCTTATTTAGAGGAGTCTCAGACAAGGATCCTTGTACCATAAACACCATGTGTATGTGTGTGAATGCATTTGTACGAGACACACCCTGAGCATGGAGATTAGCCAGCTCTTCCATCAGCGAGTCCTGGCTCTCCTCCAGCTGTCTCTTCTTTTGCTCCATGTTCTGCATGTAGTCTGTCAGGGATTTTATTTTGGCCTGGAGCTGGATCAGACACACACAATCACACACTCTGTAACTTGATCATTCAATAGATAAAAAAAAAAAAAAATCTGATTCTTAATCTGTCGTAACTGACACTTTATGGATTTTTCTTAACATTTCTGCACTTATGGACTCATACAACAGAAATTACGATCTGTATGCACGAGCCATGATATCACGATTTGCCAAGAAGTGGAATGAAAGAACCTGAGTTTCCAGAGTCCTGACCTCAACCCCACTGAAAATGTTTGGGATGAACGTAATATCCGATTGCACTGTTTTATGATATCTATGTCACTAATTACTGATATACTTTATTTAACTTACTCATCATCTATACTGCTTTATCCTGTGTGCAGGGTCGTGGGGGGTCTGAAGCCCATCCCAGGAGACTTAAGGCACAAGGCGGGGTACATCCTGGACAGGGTGCCAGTCCATCACAGGGCACACACACACACATACTGTACGCACACTTTTTTTTTTTTTTTTTTACACATTATGGTCAATTTGGGAAGACCAATTAGTCTAATCATGTATTTTGACTGTGGGAGGAAACCGGAGAACCCCGAGGAAACCCACCAAGCACGGGGAAAACATGCAAACTCCATGCACACAGACCCAAGGTGGGAATCGAACCCGGACTCTGGAGTATATCATATTTCAAGTTTATTCAATTAGAAGTTACTACTTTATTTTAGTTGCCAATGCAAATATGCATGTGATGCAGGTGTACTATGTGAAATGGCCGGAATATACTGTACTCTAAAAATGTGTTAATTTACAGGCCTACTGTATGTTTTGCTTCTGTACCACTAGAGAGCACTATTGAGTGAGTATCATAATGTACACACTGGACTCACGCCACCACACACTCTACACTAAGAGAGTCTGGGTTATGATTAAATTGCATCATTACATGCCTCATGTACTCAATGTGTGTTTTTAGTTGATTTAATTTTATGCCACATCGAGAGAGGGGGAGAGGGGGGTAAAGTATAAATTTTATTGTGTAAAAGTTCTTGAATCTTAATTCTTGAATCTTAATTCTTGACTCGATCATGACCGACCTGTGAGATAAGGAGTTGGCAGGACGCGAGCTCTTTCTCATTGGCCTGAATCTTGCGTGTCGTTTCGGCCTGAGCTCCTTCCAGCTGTTTGCTGCGGTTCACCAGCGACTTCACCTCCGACTTCATCTTGCTGATGTAGAGGCGCGCCATGGTGAACTCCTCTTCCATCGATCCGGGACCCTCCGCTGTCTGCTGGAGCCAGAAGAAAAGTAAAGAGTGGAAGTATGAGCAGCTTATAGAGTATTACCGTTGTTAATCAAATATTAGTTAGAACTAAAAACCAGATGTGTTATGTTTGAATTTGAGTAAAACTCTGATCACATCTGGGTTAGTACATACAGTATTGCAGGATGATCGGAATTGGAATTGGAGGTCTCGACTCAGGTTATTTGGCAATAAACTAAAGTCAGCTGACGACCTGAATATAGTGAATGACGAGAGGAGGAGTTTTTCCTCACTGATGGAGCAGCCATACAGTATTCCAGGAAGTAAGAAAGTATTGGAGTATGCGACTTCTTTTTCTTTCAGGAAGCGTATAGTATGTGTTATGATCTATTGTTTAATCTGTTTATACATGCTATGCACATTTATACAGAATGTCGCAAAGAATAAAGGAGGACACTATTAAAACATACAGGCAGCTATTTATGTATCTTGCAGGTATCTTGTAGCTAAAAATAGGTTACATTATATACACTGAGACTGTACTGTATAATGTTACAACGGACACTTATATTGTTAATGTATATACTATTATACAGCATATTGTATGTACAGTATGTATAGAATCAGTGACACTGTTTTGTTACTTAATTGATGTAATTGTCTAATTATGTGTTTCCTTGATTGTTTCAAAGTAAAAAGTAATTGGGGCCACTGTGTCTCTGTACGTGTGAGTACTGTACATCATGTCAGTTCTTACCGCCTTAAGCTCGCTGGTGCCGATGACCGAGCCGATCTCACCGAGGTCTCGCAGGAGCATGCCGAGGATCTCTGCAGACCTCTTCTTGTAGTGTCCACTCACTTCCTGCAGCGTGGCCAGATCTCTCTCCACAGTCGACAGAAGTGTCTGTAACCAGACCACACTTATCACATTTAATAAAATACAAGCACATACTGACGCTGCTGTAAACAATGCTCTAGCTCTTCAAGTCTCTCTTCTCTCTCTCGACTCTGCTGTCCTGCTCTTACTCACACTCTTTTGTGTTAACTCATCAGTCAGCTGGACAGTGTTCCTGGCCTTCTCCTCCAGATCGTGGCTCTTCTGGTCGTAGTTGACGGCGAGCTCCTCCAGCGCTTGCAGCACCTCCTTTACCTCGTCTTTCGCCGCCTCGTGCTCGCGCTGCAGACGCATCAGTTCCTCCTGGAGCTTCTCGCAGTCGTGCCGCGTCGACGCTAACAGCTACAGGGACAGAGGATGTACATGCAATGACTGAGACGATTTTATTTTTAAGCTAATTAGGCCAAGAAGGTCGGTGTGCTTTATAAATTGGCAACGGTGGATTGTGACACGCCAGAATTTGACTAAAGTACAGTATATTTACCGTTTAATAATTTAATAAATGCACCCATGTTACAGCCATGATGCTTTTGACCAGAATGCAGACAGAATGATATAGAGCTGTTTCCATGGCAACATGATTCACATGGGAAATGATGTTCGTAGCTGTGTTTATCATGGCTTATTAATAAATCTGATAGGAACCAATTAACAGGAAGGCCAGGTTCTTATAACAACCAGGATATTAGATATCAGGTTACACTCACAGTAGGTTTCAAATTTAACTGTGAAGATAAAAATGTTTCCGGTGTGTTCCTGACATATAGAATTCACAATGATTAATATGTACAGTATTATAGTGTATAGATCTTGTTCAGAATGTGTATTATTGATTAGTTTTTCATATTAACGGTTTATATCCTGTTTTTTTTCTTAGACCGTAATCATAGCAGCGGAGGTGGAATACTAACCAGCAGGTGGCAATAGATCACTGTTATGTTTTTTTTTCTCGCTCACACATGACTTCACATGCTAAACCAGACATCTGAGTCATTATGAAGCATACGGTAGGTCAAGCCCTCCAGAGAAACACTGACACTCGCATTAATATTGCCTTATTGTACGGTGCCAGTGGGTCATGTGGGTGATGTACCTCAATCAAGTAAAAAAAAAAAAAAAGGTTTGGAAGTGAAAGAGTGGTCAGTAACCAACAGCAGTGGACTCTGTACCCAAGAAAACTTCTAAAGTAAATGTAAAAGTACATGCCTTAAAATGTACAAGTAGAAGTGCCACTTCATATATTTTTTTTATTCAAGTAGAAATATAAGTATGTGGTCGAAATGATGTTATTATTGTATATTCATTACTTGTCATTATTATTGTACTTATTTGTATAAGAACAAACGTACTCCACAAAGAAACAGATTTTTGTGAAATCAAAAATTTGCTTTCTTTCTTTCTTTTTTTTTACCAGAATGAAAGTATTAATTAATAATGAATAATCAGTGTTCAGATGCTTAACAGAGTTTTTTTTGTTTCCCCTTCCTTTGTATTTATACACTGTACTGTGTATAAATAATTTATTTATTTTTAATTATGTCTATTTTTCTCTTTTTGTCTTGAACCTGTCACTACTTTATATTTGCACATTGTTCTTTGTTGCTGTAACATTGAAATTTCCCCACTGTGGGGCGAATAAAGGTATATCTTATCTTATGTTATCTTATCTTATAAGAGATAACATTTAAAAATCTTTTACACAAGTAATATTAATGATATGACGGAGAGGACGGAACACTAAGTACTGTAGGTTATTAAACAAATGATGTTACAGTTAGAATTTTGATGAGTTTTATGGATTAAGAAGAGACAACCTTACAGGATCGTTGCCCACTTAACCAACAATCACGATGGTGTGTTAGCCAATCTGCACTTTTATAATGATCCTGCCAGTCATTTCTGTAAACTAGGATTAGTGGAATTGGTTTGTTCCTGTCCTTTCCACAGCATGGGATCTTATGCCATGCTACAGTAGTACAGTGTAAATGACAGTGTAAAGGCTTATGTTTAGATTCGAAAATCAAAGCATTTGTGTGTGATCGTCATCCAAAATGTAACGAATCTGTGTTTAAAATGTAGTGAGTAAAAGTACAGTACAGGTTTTCCATAAAAACATTTAGTGAGTAGAAGTAAAAAGTATCACATACTAAATGGAAACGTACAGATACACTCACTTATTGTCTATACCGCCTTATTCTGTATATCCCAGGGGACTTAGGGCACAATGCAGGGTACACCCTGGACGGGGTGCCAATCCATCACAGACTACACACACACTCACACTACGGGCAATTTGAGAACGCTAATTAAAAAATAAAATAATTCAAAAAAATAATAATTCAACATAGTAATGATGTAATTTGTTACTTGCCACCTCCGGTACAGAGAGGCATAATGAAACAACGAAGGAAAGAAATGACACATGATTAATTAATTAATTTATCTATTAAACACATTTTTATTATTATTTTTTTTTTATTTATTATTTTTTTGTCTAGAAGCCTATGGAAAATTATGAAAAATGTATCAGCAGATTTATTTTGTTATTCCCTTCCAAAAGAACCAAACACAAACTGTGCATGAGTAGTGAACAAAAACTAGGACTAATGATTTGACTAGCTGCATTATTTGGTTAGTAGTGCAAACAATCAGGATACCCAATGAAAGTACCTCAATCTGAATATTCTGATTGAATTTTTAAATAATGGCATAAATCTTTAATAATGTATGTACACATATTACTTTAATGTGTAATATGTACACATTATCCCTGTAAACACTTGATCTGACTCTTTCTCTCCCGTTGGAATGTATTATTATATATAAGAAATACAAACCGGATTCCAAAAAAGTTGGGACACTTAACAAATTGCGAATAAAAACTGAATGCAATGATGTGGAGATGGCAAATGTCAATATTTTATTTGTAATAGAACATAGATAACAGATC
>JAQQZT010000036.1:4644140-4657357 GCA_030068275.1 Clarias platycephalus | reverse complement strand
TCTAGAGGAAGACCAAAGAGGAGATTTATGGATGCAGTGAGAGAGGACATGAAGTTAGCTGGTGTGAGAGAAGAGGATGAAAAGGAACAGACGAAAGACAAAGAAGAAGAAGTAGTAGTAGTAGTATATTTGCATTTTTGCACATGTTTATGTTTAAATAAATGTGCCGTTAATTTTATCAGTGTTTTTATTTAAAGTAAATAAATAAATAAATAAATAAAATACCCTAGACCCTATTACTGGGCAAGAAAACTTATATGGTAACTTCACTGACCTCGCTTTGTGACATAAAAATGGCAACAAAGAAACATTTGGGGGGAAAATCACAAAAGTTTGAATTTTCTAGTGTTTCAATGAGTTTGCAAGCTTTTAAGCGAACCTTGACCACAAATTGGCCACAATTTATTTCCCCCCTAAAAGCAAATGAGGAGCCAACTTCATAACCTTCCATAAAAAAATCACACCAATATAACCTAAACAATTTGGACAACTTTTGCTTTTTAACGCGATTGCAACGTTATCAGTTTGCAATACTTGCACTTGCTTTACTGGGAAAAAATGTTTTCTCAAAACTGCAATTGCAACAAATACAATTATCTCGTTTTTGCTGTCAAACTGTTCAAATGGATCTGAATCATGCCTTTGAAATGCCTTCAAGTTTTCCTTTAATATGTAACCTATCAACCTATCAAGAGGCTATCATGACATCGTACCTTTAACGATCTGTTTGGCGCAGGCATCGTAGACCAGCTCTTGTTTTGTGTTGGGAGGAAGAACTCGGTCAAACACATAGGGTTTACCCTGAGAAAGACCACAGACATGGATTGGTGATATAGAAACAAGAAAAAAATGCAGAAATAAAATTTCCTGATGTTAAAGATTAGTTCCATACATTAGATAGTGACCTGATTTACATGCAGATTCAAGCTACCTATAAAATCAATCACATTTATGCACATTATATTAATCATTTTATTATAGTATGTGTGTTTAGTTATAAGCAATGGATAACTTTAGCTTTTAGATCCATGATGGTTATGAGAAGCGGGTTCCAGTGAGCTACTGAGCACGACGGCAGATTGAGCGCTTACAGCTCAAAGGAGTTGGTATGCTGATAAATAATTGTAATTCAATATATTTAAGTGTTAATTGTCAGGACTGAAGGTATGAAAGAGGGAACTAAAGTCCAAAGTAAGAAGAATTGGGTACGAAAGGAAAAAAAACAGGAAAAAAAGTCAGGAAAGTTAGAAAGTTTGTTGAATTCAAACAAGAAGCTTACAAATAAGCCTGTATGCTATATGAGAAAAAAAGAACATTAGGCATAGAATGTCCCTTTTTTACAAATGAGAAAGAAGAATGGAATAGCAAAAGAAGAAATTGTATATATAGAAACAATAAAATGAAGCCTTTCATGCTCGTGAATCTTCCTGATCGCAGGCGTGCGTGCACAGATGGCAAACAGGAGATGGAGAGCATGTACCAACAATTAGAATCACTTTTTTCAGATTTAAAAAAAAATTATTTTGTTAACGTGCTTAAATTTTTTTTTGTTTTGTGAATATACAAAAAAATCCATTTTATTCGCTGGTGCATTTGAAATAGTGTCAGCAAGCGGTCTGGGTATACAGTATTATGGCAGCGCGCTTTGGTGCACAAGCTTGAACACGTGACAGAAAGGCACTTATGAAATACAACAATAAAAATGAATGTAACACAGTGTGTTTTATCTGTTCATATAGTGCTTGGAGTATTCAACACAATAATGTTTATACACCGTTCTACAACCTGGACATAAAGGGAAGGCTCATGAGTGATAATCATATACACATCAAACAAAGGGAAACACAAAAGGCTTTAAGGTCCATCTGCCCCATCTGTCAATCAATCCTGCCTCCCTCACCCACTTTCTTTGTTTAGGGTAAATTGCTGTGGACATCATATTTACCGGAGAAGGAGAGTGTACACATTAAACCAAGCAGCCATTACATTAACACCACAAAAGTGACAAACAGTGCAACCTATACATTTTTGCAGACCAAATACACCCCTTAATGGCAATGGTATTCCTTAATTGCAGTATATATACTGTATATACAGTCAAGCCCGAAATTATTCATACCCCTGGCAAATTCTGACTTTTACTCAATTCTTACTTTTATTCAATAATGAATAATTTCACAATGTGATGAGAACTCACGTGATTGTGACTAATCAGCTATGGCCATATGAAAACCACGTGTTCGTGAGACTAAACAAGAAAAACGCTTCAGTTTGTTAAGGGGCATAAAGATTAGAATTTGAAACAATGGAAAAAAGGTCATGTGACCATGCATAGTGTCCACTGTACAAGCCTCTGGAAACAGTGTTATGATCTGGGCGGGGTTTAGCTGCTCAGGTCTAGACTCAGCAACGTCATGTGGCAATAAAATGAAGTCAGTTGACGACCTGAAAAATGTCAGTTGACGACCTGAATGTACTGAATGTAACCAGATTATCACATCTACGGAGTTTTTTTTTCCCTTTTTTAAATTCAGAAAGTGTACAAATATACTGCAATTTCCATAATTCTCGACAAAAATGAAATCTGACCTAGGAACTGTCTACACACTCACACAGTAAGTGTAACGGCTCCATGAAACACCCTTAAAATATACTTATAAACAAAAATAATCTCATTACTGTAGGTCCTAGTCATAATTCTTGACTTATCAAGAACCTCAAAATTTTATTAAAAATTTGTACTAATAATCATTGGTCTGCCCAGTGCTCCATAATATAATATAATATAATATAATATAATATAATATAATATAATATAATACAATATAATACAATACAATATAAAAATTGTATCTTAGACATTTGAAGTTCCATTTACTGAAACTGTGATATATAAAAATCATGACATCTTAATTTTATACTGTTCCCCTGTGAATAAATATTTATAACAATCATTCAAAAGAAAAACAAAATGTCATGTTGGACAGCAGCTAATTTAAACATTCCCAATATCGAACCCGAAGCTTCATTTGAGAATCAATTCCGCACCGACTCCCGAATCAACACGTTGGAAGTGGAACGTTTAAATCTCGCATTCTTCCTGTTTTTGTTCCACCAGTCTTTACTCTGAGGACATTCGCTATTAGGCACACAGGGGTCCAGGGGCCTCAAAAGCTTTCTCAGAACAGACACTGTCGCCACGGAAACGGCTGTCTGGCTCTCCGATTGGCTGTCGGATAAGGCCAGGTGGCGAGGGGGGTGGAAAGCGTGACTGCTAAGACAGAAACATGATTGCTGGTCTGTCTTGATTTGTAAACACTCTCTATGAGTCAGACAACTGTGAGAATGTCTTGTGTGATTTATCAGTGTGATCAGTGCGGCCTATTGTAGGAATTAATCGTGGTATATAATTGGCATCTACGCTGTACACAATGACATGGAGAAGGTGACATTGACATGAAAATTAACCACACGTTTGGTGTTACTGAGATAAAAAGCATCCTATAGTGGAGTTACACACTAAATCTATAAATTCGTTATAATCAAGCAAAAAGTTTGAATTGATGCCTGAGCTGATCTACACACCCTGTGGATTTACAAAGCGCTTCAGTGAGCAAACACCCCCCCCCCCCACACACACACACATGCCCAGAAAACACACTCACACACACAATACAGACCAGCATCAAAACAGCATCTACTTTTGGTCAATAATTGATGTCGGGTCTCCTGGGGGAGTCAAGGCCTTTCCGCAGGGCGGCTGAGCTGCAGAACTCAATCTTTCCATTCCAAGGCTTAAGGCCATCAATACGCTAAAGTGTCTCGCTAAACCTCTAAGCAGACGCTGAGGTTTTAATGATGGCACATCCACAAAGAGTTACAGAAATCTGCCATCTGAGAGGGGAATCTGATAAATAAGCCAGGATGATGGATATTGTATCTCTGTCCATGGTAACACAAGCCCACGTGTGTGTGTGGTCTATAGTACATTATATATTATAATAAACACCAAACAATATCCTCATTACTGTCACGATAAAATAAATGACGCTGACCTAACAAACCGGCCAATGGGATGTCGGGTAAGTATCAGACAGCTAATACAAATATGGTAGCATAGAAATCTGTGCTAGTGTGTGTGTGTGGTCTCAAACATCATAAATATTCACACCTCTTCCACCCCCTCACTGAAGAAACACACAATCATGATTACCGCGTGGGCTTGCACATGAAACGAGTCGTAAAATTCAACAGAGCAAGGAATGGGACGCGACCCGAGACCATAAACACTGTGTGGATTTGACATTATGAGGAAAGAAATCTATAATGTTTATAATAAATCAAATTTGTTAATCTAAATTTGGAACAACACAATGTAAAAGCAAAAATGAAAGGGTAAAAAAAAACAATATATAAAAATTATAGTGATGATAATAATAATTATAATAATACTAATAAATATTATATTAATATAAATGACATATTCACTTTCAATTATAAAGTGTGCCCTGATTAAAAACAAATAATGAAATGCTTACAATGTCATTTTATTGAATGTACATTTGCATATTATTTTATATAAACATTATTTATTTATTATTATTATTATTATTATTATTAACTACTTACTTTTTATTGCTACTCTTTAGACTTTTGCAATAAAATGTAAAGAAAAATTCAGCAAATTCAAAGTAAATTATTCGCTTTACATTAAATACAATAAAATCAGTCGCATCCCTGTGAAGACATACAGACCCTTTCTGTAGCTTATAACATTATGATTGAGTGCTACTGAATAAAACAGCCTACAGACAAACATAAAAAATAGTCAAAAGATATACTAATATACTACATATGTATACTGTACGTGTGCTGTATACGTTATGCTCAGCTACGCCAATTAAATCCGGCACTCATGGAGAACAGAAGGGAAAATGTCTCCATCCCTATACACACATTCCAGATATGTTAATAGCGTTTAGTCTAGTGGTGAAACCCCCAGCACCCCAGAGCTCACTAAACCCGCCAGGCTGAAAAGCAGGACACAAAGAACAGTTCACCACCTCATAACACTCGATAATGAGCCACGGCTAGATGTACAAGGACGCTAATATATGTGCATTTATTAAAACAGATCAACACATTCACAAACATGCACAAGTGTTTATTCAAAAAAAAAAAAAACAGCATTGTAAATCTCTCATGCCTGAGGAACTGGGTTTGGCTGACTGATGTGCGGAACGGTCGATTTTATACAAGCAGGCTATTACCATATGAATGGAGTGAACAGATTTGCTGTAAAGAATGTCGATTTTAGAGGATTACACACGTTCTGCTGTATCAGTCAAGGTTCACTAAGCTGCTGCTAAAAAAATTGATCATTACTATTAGCAATTTTTTCAGCATAACTACAATTAAAAAAAAAAATCGTAAATGACTATTACTTGTAAAAATACATCATGTCTTTGCTATCCTTCTAGGCTTATATTTAATCAGTGCCATACAGTACATAGTCAGATGTTGAATCTGCCGTGAGATTCAATGTTCTCTGCAGTCTGAAATGCTTTTCTGCTCACCACGGCTGGTCATTCGTCTCTGACGTCTCTCATCAAGGTGTAACTCTTACACAATGGTGTTTTTATTCATTTATTTTTATTTCCACCATTCTGTATAAAGGTGGCTGAGACTAAAAGTCAGCAGTTTCTGAAATTCTCAAACCAGCCCATCAGGTACCAACACCCATGCTATTAAAGTCAGAGATATCAGACGTTTTTTGCTTCATTCTGATTGGTGACGTGAATATTAACTCGAAGCTCATTCTCCATACCGGTATGATTTTATGTATTAAGTTACATTATTGGTTGCTTGAATGATGGACCGATTTCCAGCAAAACATATCTATAAACATAAAAGAACTAGAAATTGTTTTTAGGATTTAATTGGATCAGTACTGATTCTATAGACAAGCGGATCAAACAAACAGATGTTGGCGCTTCATGCCCCCATCCGCCATCATTTTGAAACACCTATAGCGTTATACGGTATATCCACCAGGAGCGCTTAGGCTAGGATTTCTGTTTCCTTGTTGCACGCCTCCATAACTCATGACCACTTTGATGTTTTACATCCTACAGTCTCCGATGCATTATGTGTGCATAGCTCATGGATTTAAAAGAAAAAAGTAAACAAAAAAGAATGAAAGAAAGAAAGAAAAACAGAAAAAAGCTAAATGGCTTCTAATGTTCAAGTAAGAAAATGTAGAATTGTTGCGTTTAAGACACACAGCCAAATGCTTTAAAAAAACAAAAAAAAAACATTATATTTGGTTTCTTTCCATATGGAAAGGAATGTTCCTATCTCGCCCACCCCATCTGTATTCCCAGCGGCCAGGCAAGTGAAATCTCATTCTCGTGCCACTTTCATAGCAATTGTCTCTCATTATTTCACTTGAATGCTTTTGTATTTCATGTCAATTTGAACAGAACCCTGAACAAAAGCAGCAGCGGCATGAAAATCATTCGACTGTATCTAAGGAAATTCAGTTTCTCTGCAATGTTATATGGTTTAATGTTGCTAAAATGTTCATCGTAACCATAAGCGTAATTTATGGGGGTGAGGATTGCTACAACCCGTCCCCCTCCCCCAAGCTAGTACAACCCCACCTAAATATTATATCATAGAATTTATTCATTCATTCATTTACTCATTTAATTGTATTTATATAGCACTATAGCACTATGTAGTCATCGTCGCGAAGCAGCTTTAGGGAAATGCGTATAAAATATGCGAGATAATATGTATGAATTCAAATGGCTAGATCGCCCCTGATGCGCAAGCTGAGAGCAACGGGGGTAAGAAAACTCCCTGAAATGGTACCAGGAAGAAACTTTGAGAGGAGACTAAACAGGGAACGCAGCCTCATTTTAGAGACAACGGATAGCAGGAATTGATCAGCAGTGTGTTAGGAGGCTGGAAGTGCAATATAACAGGGGATGTTCTTAAGTTAATATGGAGTCCAGTTTCATGATTGGAGGCTCAGGTACAAAACTGTTCATAGAAATTTCAGTCCTGAACTATTGAGTGACTGCAGTCACATATAATGATGAATTAAAAGTTATAAAACATGATAATGTTTGGCTTTCTCAATTCAGGGTAACTGCAAAGCAAAGAATAACATCCACCCCCCATCCCCAGACTCGGTTGCATCCTCCAGACGCAGCAGTAACTGCAGGCGTGAGCAACAGCAAGTGCATACACCACGAAAAACAGGAAGATCAGCGCTGTGTTCACATCATCAGCCTGGAGTGACTCGATTCCAATTTCTTACCCGAATGCAACACAGATCTGATTATTTAGGGCTGTTTGAAGAGTCACTTTCATATGTGGTCCTAGATTGAACACGTATCCGATATGTGGTCATGTGACTTGAAAGAGAAGGGAAAGATGGGACTTTTTGCCCCTGCACATGCATGGGGCGCTCGCTTACATCATCAGTCCACACCGGCAGCGAGGGGGTTTCGTAGCAGTGCTAAAACAAAGCTAGAACTGCTAACGTGAGGCATCTGGCTTTCTCCGTTCCTCAACAAATACAGTCGAAATAACTGCTTACCATCCTACAGAGCAAAAACACATTTGCTAAAATGCCATCCATCGTTTAAAAGAATAAGCGGTCGCACAAACTCGTGAGGTGTTTTAAAGGCGTATCAATGAGCTCATAAGTGTCATCAGGAGTGTCATTTGTCAGATATGACATGCAGATCTGTGCAGATCAAAAAAAAAATCTAAATTGATTTGAGTGATGTGGCTTGTAGCCTAAAAAGATAACCATGATAAGTTGTTGGTCGGCTAATAGAGAAAAAGCCGACCAACCTTTTCCTGACAGGAGGAATGCTAATATACTGGAACAACAAAGTGGTACAAATTTGTTGCTTTTGTACAAACTGGACAATTTTATACACATTCCATACAAACTTAAATTATTCTTATGATTGTGTAAAGCTGCTTTGCAACAATGTCAATTGTTAAAAGCGCTATACAAATAAAATTGAATTGAATTGAATTTTATGCAATTCAACTGCACTTGTTGAGATAAAAAAAGGGGGGGAAGAGGGAGGGGGAAAAAAGTAGGAGATCTTACAGTAATCCCTCAATGCTGAACCCAAAGTTACGCCCTTAAAAGCACATATGATCAAAATAATCTGCAATTTATTCACTGACAACAGTGTAATTAACATTAAAAGGTGTGCAATTGTAAAAGCAAAAAAATTTTTTCTTTGGTGCTCCTGATGGCTCATGGGTTTAAGGTTTTTTTTAGGAGTCAAACTTCCTCTCCACCAAAGTACATGTTAAAGATCCAAATACTGTACACTAGAACCAAAGTTGAGATTTCAATGTGAGCTAAGATTGGAAGGGAAAAAAAAAAAAGTGCACACACAGTTTAAAAAAAAAAAAAAAGTGCACACACAGTTAAAAAAAAAAAAAAAAAGTGCACACACAGTTAAAAAAAAAAAAAAAAAGTGCACACACAGTTAAAAAAAAAAAAAGTGCACACACAGTTATCCATGCACCAAAAGAGATTCATCAAGTTTTGCTTGTGTGATGATGATGATGATGAGTGAAAGTGTTTTTAGCACTAGCGGTAACTGTCAGATGCTGAGAGTCAGGACTGGATCTCCAGTTCTTTTTGACTGTTCAGTGCACTTTCAGTTCATCTCTATTCAAGTGCTTTTAGCTGCGAGTACATTTCAGACAGTGCTGGAATTTCTCAACCAACTAAGTCTTGAATGATGACACATCCTACAGTGCGTTTTTTCACATTGTGTATGCTGTGATACGATCACATTTAGAAAGCCAGCATCAGATAAGTGAAAATATTACATTTCCATGAAGAATTTCTTAATGTAAGTGGGGAAAATTACACATACTCATAGAAGTGCAATATAAAACACTGTTACAGGGCTACTCTGCATTTTAAAGTGACGCTGCTTACCATATATGGTGATTTGTGGGCGTTTCTTTGTGCAAATAAGTGTAGCCATGAACAAGCACAATCAATAACGTGGGATTGATAATGGCAAGAATATAAAAGTCAATCTCATTTGGGATAAATAAAAATCTAGATAAATGAAATTTATAACTCAGATTCATGTTTGGTGTTTGCTATATATATTTGCTATATATATATCATAAAGGATGAGGGAAAGAGAGAGAGATGGAAATAATAATGATAATCAGTAAAACTGCTTCGGCAGGAAATTCCCTTCACCGGTCTTCAAATGAAATTAGACCATGTACCATGAGAACACAACACAGAAAAGATTAGACTGAGCAGATTAGATTAGGAAAAAGATAATATATACACACATTAAGAGTTCATTTTGGGCATGTCTGTATTCAATTAGCTGTTTGACTAAAGAGACACCATACACACCGTGGTTTCACAAACACTAACAAACCACATCCACAGTGTAGAAGAGCTGAGTTTCAGTGCAAGAAGAGCTCATATCTTTATATGAACAAATCTATTAAATATTAATCTAAATATTGCAGAAAGTGATGACAGGAACAATACATTCAAGCAAGAGCCCTGATATTGACTTCACACTGAAGGACAGACAATTCAATTCAATTCAATTCAATTCAATTCAATTCAATTTTATTTATATAGCGCTTTTAAAAATGGTCAAATGAAAGAAATCTTTAAAAAAGAAAATTTTTGGAAGTGTGACAGAGGGGGAAAAAAGACTGTGCATCCTTAGTTAAAAAAAAAAAAAAAAAAAAAATATATATATATATATATATATAATGCATAAAATGGTTCAAAGGTAAAAAAAAAAAAAACTAACAAACTAAGATACATAATTAGAATAATCTCTGAACTTTTTTTTTTATATTATTTTGAAAATGTCAAAATTATCCATCCATTTCTATACAATGAGAGAGAATGAGAGAGAGAGAGAGAGAGAGAAAAACAAACAGAAATGCACAGATATGTTTGAATCATGTCAAATAAATGGAGAAAATACAAAAACAATGGATTGTGATGCTCCTATTCTCTAAATTCTCAGATTTCCAAGTCTAATAATCACTGATGCCTTGGCATTTAGACAAAAGATTTTTCTTTCATACAGCCGGTGTGTGTGTTGTTTGTCTAGGCTGTCTTTAACCTTGGTTCACACACACATTCCACAAAGTGTGCAAAACGAGAGCGATCATGCATGGAACACGAGCTAAAGCTTTAAAACCATTAAGGCCAAGCAAATGCAACATCTACATGCTAATCAGTCTGTCATCAGTCAGCCTTTTAAATACAGATACGATTTTGTTCATTTTTATCACCTTTACATTTTTCTGCAAACAAGTGATATTGATATTTAATTTACACGGCCAAAATGGTTTTAAAGATTTAAAAGATACCAAAACTGAAATTAACAAATTTTCCTTACATCATCACTCTCATTTTGCACACTTTGTGGAATGTGTGTGTGTGTGTGTGAACCAGGTTAAAGACAGCCTAGACAAGCACGACATGTTGTATGAAAGAAAAACGGCAGTCTTTTGCCCGAATGCTCTAGTAAGCCATCCATGATAACCTAAGAAAAAAATAATAATCTGATATTAATCCAAAGAAGCATAACTAACAAGAAACAAGAGGTTCTCCTCACTGATTTAAAATATCCAGTGCAAAATTAATGCTTTTTGAGTTAATTCTTTAAATTAATATTGTAGATTTTTCCATTTTGGATTAAGGCTGGTTAACATGGCGACAGCTCGAGCACAATGGAATAGAACTGCTGTCAGTCTTTTCATAACGGTGACAAAGTCCGACTGCATAGTGACAAGCACCTGATTGGCAGTGAGCTCATGCTGATATTTCTTTAGGCGCTTGTGAAATGGCTTTGTGTCTACTTCTATTTTCATTTGTCAATTCTTAACTGAATTATAATATTCATAGGGATCATAAAAGCATCAAGTACGGTGAGGTTTATGGTTCATAAGCACATGGGAGCAAAATGACTGAAAGTGACATCTTAATGGCACTGAATATGGACATAAAAATAGTATCAGGTTTATTGTAAACCTGTCATTGGTAAAGGACATTTGAATTAATTCCAGTAGAAACAAATTTCATTACTAAACACTATTCATACACAATATTTCCAAAAGTATTGTATGTGGACACCTGATCAGCACCTTCCTTCTACAAAGTCAGAAGCACACAGCTTTATAGAAAGCCTTTGAATGCCATAAACTGGAAGCCATCCATCCATCCATCCATCCATCCATCCATCCATCCATCCATCCATCCATGTAGGAACCTCTGTAGTCCAACTAGGGACCATGAAGGCCATTGGTGAACCTAATAATAAACCTTTAAAAAAAATCTAGTGGTGAGCCTTCTCGGAAGACTCAAGGTTATTGAACGAGTAATCTGGAATAGGATGGTGTGGGAACAATGCAGAGTTGCCCACATATAAACACTCATCAGCCATAACATTGTGCCCACCCGCTTAATACTGAGTAGATCCCCATTGCGCCACCAAAACTATGATGACCTGTGTGTCCTGACACTTTTGTACTGAGACCAGCATTCACCTTTTCAGCAATTTGAGCTACAGTAGCACTTATATCAGATCAGAGTACATGAACCGACATATGCATCAGTGTGCCTCGGCCACCCACGACCTTGTCACATGTTCATCAGTTTTCCTTCCTTGGATCACTTTTGGTATGTCCTGGCCACTGTAGCTTGGGAACATCCAACAAGAGATGCAGTTTTGGAGTTGTTCTGGCCAATATCTTGTGCCTATGGCACCTTGAAGTGGGTGGGATATACAAGTATTAGGCAGCAGGTGATTGTTTCGTCCCTGAAGTTGATGGGTTGGAAAACAATCCCTTGCTGCCTAATACTTGTATATCGCACCCACTTCAAGGTGCCATTGGCACGAAATATTAAAACTGTAGCTACCGTGAGAAGGGCCAAATTGTGATGGCTAGAACACTGGATCGGAGAAACTCCAAAGCTGCAGCTCATGTTGGATGTTCCTGGTCTGCAGTGGTCAGGACATACCAAAAGTGATCTAAAGAAGGAAAACCGGTGACCTGGTGACAGAGTCGGGGTGGCCAAGGCTCACTGCTGCACATGGGGAGAGAAGGCTGGTACATAGAAACGCTAAGATGAAAAGTTTAATGCTGGTTGTGATAGTAAGGTTCAGAACACACAGGGCATCTCTGTTTTGTTGATGGCAAAAGAGGGGAGCTACTCATTATAAATTATGTCTGATTAGTGTATAGTGTGTGAGAAGGTTAGAGAGAAGTTCATGCAGTACTGTGTGGTCTGGAACACAGCCCAGGTGTCATCTGACTCCTCCTGTTTCCTGTTCAGGAACAGCTGGAATAACAGCTGGACTTTTTCCAGATGAGTGAAAGTGAGAGGGGGTGATAACTCACCGATACGACGACAGTGTCCTCGCCTTTAAATTTCGGGATGTATTTGTCCCCTCGGGTGATTTCCGACTCGTTCAGTGGCCTGAATCGGCACATCACTTTGACTCCGCACTCCGCCGCGTCCACCATGACGAGCCCTGACGCAGGAGGAATTAAATAAAAAGAAGAAAAACAAACAAACAAACAAACAAAACTCTAAACAGTATCTAAAGACCCTAAGAGAAAGTTCAAGCCGGCGGAAAACTTGATACGGTGCGGAGCAGAGATCAGTCGCGCATCTCCTCTATGACCTCAGAAATAAAAATAAAAATAAATATCCAAAAGTGGGAAATGCAATTCCTTTCAGCGCTGCCTAATAATATAATATAATAAAATCAAACTTTTATGATTGTAAACTCAGATCATCAGTCGGATAGCAGAGAGACCGGATGAGCAGAGAACGTCCTGTTGGTCTCAGTGACCAAACACTGACCGCAGCATCAGCACCGCGCAGCATCCCGGCTTTAAAGGCTCCCCACGCGCATGCGCAGTCTGCAGCGCCTCTGCACGCGGTCAGCAGCGCCACCATGACAACCATTCAGGTGGAAGCCCATGCACATGTCTGTCTGTGCCTCTGTATATATATATATATATACAGTACTCGGCAAAAAAAGAAACGTCCTCTGACTTTCAACTGTTTTTACTTTCAGTAAAGTTAATGTGTAAATATTTGTATGAACACTAAAAGAGTCAACACCATAAGACATAAACTAAAAATGTTTCACAATGTG
>JAQQZT010000036.1:4629784-4642608 GCA_030068275.1 Clarias platycephalus | reverse complement strand
GAATTCCACGTGAAAGACCAATACAAAGTGGTGTACATGTGAGAAGTGGAACGAAAATCATACATGATTCCAAACATATTTATATGTAATAAGGAATTAGAATAACTGGGGCACGTAGCCAGGTAAGTAGCAAGTACTGTATCACTTTTTATTTGGACATAAATTTGTCAAAAAGTTTCATAAACTTCTGTCCAGCAGGTCGATTTAAGACACGTCCACAGTTTGACACATGCCCAGTACGCTGGCTCAGTTTATAATCTGGCACAAAACTGCTCAGAACTTCAACTTTACTCAACATTTCAATTATATTTATGGTTTACAGGTTTAACTTCAGGCAAATACCCAAGTGCTGCCAAAGTTTCATTTAATTCTGTTCAGCCAGTTTTGATGTATAGATATCATTGGGAGAGAGAGTTCTGACCATTGTACAGACAAATCCTTTCCTTTATTTATATATTTAGCCATCTTCAGTAAGCATGGGGTGAACATGGGGGTCGATGTATGTGCACTGTTGTCACTTTGCCACACATAAAATTGCACATCAAGGTTGCAATTAACTTAATTTTAATTCTAAGTCCTCCCCCTTTTAAACTTGTGATTTATATGCTTTATTTCTACTATATGTTTGTTGTAGGTCTTGTAGTTTTTTTTTTTTTGTTCTTAGCATTGAACCAGTAACTTCAGTAAAATAAAATATAGTAATGTAAATAAGCAAGGTAAAGTTAATAAGGTAAGTAAGTAAGCAAAATATTGTAAAGTAAATAAGAAAGAAAGTTAGTAAAGTAAGTATCTACTGTATCTATCTTTCTATCTAACTATGGAACACTGGTTGTGTTTGAGGGAGCACAGAGGAACCAAGAAACCATGAGACACAAGGTCCCTTTTAGCACCGAGTCTAAACTGCTGATGCACAATACACAATATACTTCAGCAGGACACAAAACAAGCAAACAAACAAACAAACAAACAAAAAATAATAATACTCTTAAAAATTACTTCTGTGCCCTTCTGCGGAATCGGCAAGATATATAATGCTCAACACTAATAACTCTATTGTCAGGTGTCATCTGAAGTCTGTTGTGATAAACAGATGTGATTTTGAAATTAAAAGTTTTATATAAAAGTCATATTTATTTATAGTACTATCATTGTTAAGGCACTCAACATTAAAAGTAATTAAGTTCTAAAATTGTTCTTAATCTCTTCTGCCAGCAGGGGGCGCCAAAATACCATCAATATAAGATTACATCTACTTTGGGTGAAAAATAAATAATGTAAAGCTATAACAACAGTTTGACAGTTTTGTGAAGGATAGAGGTGATGGAGATACACTCACTGAACACTTCATTAAGAACACTGGTGCACTGACTTTTTTATGCAATTATGTAATCAGCCAATGGTGTGGCGCAATGCATAATATAATGCAGATAAAGGCTGAGTTTGACCATGGATGATTTTCGCTGCCAGATGTATTGGAATAAATATTGTTGATGAGAGAAGTGGTTTGAGATCATAGAAAGGCTAGAGTAACTCAGACAACAACTGTGGAGAGCAGAAACACATGTCAGAATGCATATGTCAAAACAGGAGATATACTTTTGGAGCATTTAGCAAGAGTCACGAGCCTTGACTAGTGACCATTGTTCCACCTTGTTTGACATACTGTACTGTACATTGCAATGACTTGATAATTGAATGGTTTCCTGTTTCTGTGTCACACACTTTACAGCATCACTGGGTCTCTGACTTCATGATTACTTTATATTCCTTTGAAATCTCTCATATTAAAATCTCTTGTAGATCTGCTCTTAGTCTTATTTAAAACATGGCGACGTTGATTAATGTTTCCAATGGATGAGGAGGTGTTGATTTATTTTCTATAACCACATGCCTCAGACAGCAGTTTAGCTCCAACTCCCAAAAACATATTTCAGGTTTAATTACAATAATGCACTTGTTCTTAATACATTATTATTTAATATAAGTACAACATCCATAATGCCTTGTATGGCACATATACGTTAAGCGTAGGCAAATATGATAATGATGGTGACACAGATATCACTTGATGGGATAGATGGCAAACCTATTGTTCATATACAGTTAATATTTGTATATGAGATGTAAGGGTGGAGTTGACCTTGGTTTCAAAGAAGTAGGTCCAGGTGTCAAAGTGTTTTTTTGTTTGTTTTAGTTTTTTAAAAATGCATATGTATTGTTTTAACACTGTAAGGAACTTCTTTACCGGATTAACCAAAAAACTTTTTCAGAATGCTCAAGTTCATTCCTTTAACCCAACACAAAGGCAACCGCCAGGCTGAAGCCGAGATCACTGTTAATCTCCAGCACCACCGTCTCCATAGGAACAGGCTGTAAACTCAAGGGAGCAAAACAAGCACGGGGTGCAATGAAGACTAATAATGCTTAAAAAAATACACGAGTGCTCACATACGACTGCACCATTTCTGTCCGGCATAGTACTATACTTATTCTTCTTCTGCATGGACAGCTAGTGAGAGACTAAGTTGAGCGGTGAGTAATAATATTTTTCCTAGGTATATTCAATTCTAAAAAGAAAAGAAATAATACTAGTGCATTGAGAAAGTTTGGAGAAAAAAAAGAGAGTTACTCATTAATCCTTTGGAATGTTTACTGATGAAGTGCGAATGCATTAAGACACAGTAGTTAAAATTGTGACTTGATAAACACCCTTACTCTTGTCCAATCTAGAAAATCTCCAGTTACAGTATGTCCACCCAATGGCCTTGATCTACAGGAGATCTTATTAAAATGTTGATAATGTGTGAAAGAACCGATGAATTACATGCACACCTTCGCGCCTTCGGAATTACGGAGAGAAGACTGTGAAAGGACCAAATTAATGAATTCTTTCTCAGCTCTGGGTTTATGCAGCTCCAGGGACTAGAGCATGAAGACAGAGCAAAGACATTTTGTGGATCTGCTGTTGAAGGGGGACTTGGAAGCTGTTATTCGAGGAGTGGAAGATGGACTTTTCTCCTGGGAAGAGCTGGACCAGCCTCACAATGCTCAGGGTGACACTCCTCTAATCAGCGCCTGTCAGATGGGCCTTGACGTGGTAAGGGATTCTTGGTAATTCTGCTGAAGTAAAACATAGAAATAAACTTTACTAACTGTAAACAGGAAGCTGTGATGAGTTGGTTTAACAGCAACTGAAAAAGAAACCTTAACGCTTGGTTTGAGGTGCCACCAAATGTGCCATGTGCGTTCCTTATCCAGATTGGAAAGCACAAATATACAAATGTGTATGATTTCTTCAAATGTTGTAGCATTATGATTTTTCTGGAGCATCATTAAAATAGTTGGAAGAACCTACAGTGCCGTGAAAAAGTATTTATTATTATTATAATTTTTTTTTTTTTTTGCTAAATTGTCACACCTAAATGATTTCGATCATCAAATTTTTTTTTTATATTAAACCCAGATGAACTGAGTAAATACAAAATGCAGTTTTTAAATCATGATTGTATTTATTAAAGGAAAAAACTATCCCAAGCAAAAGTTTGCTGAATCATGCTGAGTTAAACATGGTGGTGGTAGCATGATGATCAGTGGCTGCTTTGCAGCTTCAGGGTCTGGATGACCTAATTAATTAAACTATTAAATCTGCGCTCTATACAGAAAATTCTGAAGGAGAAATTCTGCCCGTCAGTTTGTGACCTCAAGCTCAAGCGGACTTGGGTTATGCAGCAGGACAATCATCTGAAACACACCAACAAGCCCACCTCTGATAGCTCAAAAAATACTAAATTAAGGTTTTGAAGTGATCTAGTCAAAGCCAGGACATAAATATGATTGAGATCCGTTCATGCTCAAAAACGCTCCAATGCAGCTGAATTAAAACAATTCTATAAAGAAGAGTGAGCACAAATTCCTCCAGAGCGATGTGAAAGACTCATTGCCAGTTGCTGCAAATGCTTGATTGCAGTTGTTGCCGCCAAAGGTTATTAGTTTTAGGGGGCAATTACTTTTTCACATAAAGGCTGGCAGGTTTGGACGGCTTTTTTTTTTTTTTTACTTAATAAATGAAATCATCATTTAAAAAGTACACTTTGTATTTACTTTGGTTATCTTTATGTAATATTAAAACTTGTCTGATGATCTGAATCATTCTAGTGTGACAAATATGCAAAATAATAATAATTATTATTATATACATCCTCACAAAAGTGAGTACACCCCTCACGTTTCAGCAACCACTTTATTGAATGTTGCAGGTGACGATACCATAAAAACGAAAATTGGATATACTTTAGGGTAGTCAATGTGCAGCTTGTATAGCAGTACAGATTTACTGTCCTCTAACAATAACTCAACATGCAACAAAAATGAGTCCACCCTAAGTGAACATGTCAAAACTGTGTCCAAAGTGTCAATATTTTTTTGTGAGCACCATCGTTATCTAGCATGGCGTCAATCCTCCTGGGCCTGGACTTCACCAGAGCTGCACATGTTCCTCTATTATTCCTCCATAATGATATCACGGAGCTGCTAGATGTTAGACACACGGCGCTTCGCCACCTTCTGCTTGAGGTCGTCCCACAGGTGCTAAATAGGGTTCAGGTCTGGAGACGGACTCGGCCACTGACAAACACATGAACATAGGTCATGTGACTTTGCATGTTTAAAGATGTACAGCTGTTATCAATTAGGGTGTACTTACTTTTGTTGCCAGCTATTTTGACAATAATGGCTGTATGTTGAGTTATTTTCAGAAGACAGTAAATATTTGATATAGGGCTCTGTGGAAGCTGCTTGAGTTCTTCCACTCTGATCTTCACAAATCAGAGTCTTACTGGATCACATGGCCCACAGGGACATTATTGTGCTGGAACAGTTTTGAGACACGCTTAGTCCCAGTGAGGAGAAATCATAATGCTACAACATATTCAGAAATTGTACACAGTTGTACATTCGTGCATTTAACTTTGGGGAAGAAATACACATGGGTACGGGTATGGTTAGGTGTCCATATATAACCATGCTGTAGCTCCTTGAAATAACAGGCTTTCATTCAAACAAACAGGTATGTGCTGTACTGTGAAAAACAAAAACTTGGCAAAAATCTAATTCATCTGATACAGCATGGCATCATCTCTTGAATGAAGAGATGATGCCATGGTTGAGATGAACCTGAGAACCAAAACAAGCATATGACTTCCTATAAGAGTCCTGGGTCCCCTGGGAGGAAGGCTCTCAAACCCCATGCCACCTCTACTACTCACATGACCATTTGATTTTCATTACGTAATCGCTAAAGCAACAAAACAATTTACTGTGACCTGACTTGACCTACACTGCAAATGATGCTACACTTCTGTTCATGTTTGGATGCAGGTCATGCATTTTCTTTTGGAAAGAGGAGCAGATGTAACCCTGTGCAACCACAGCAATCAGACAGCACTGCATGTGAGTCAGCCCGGCCTACAGAAGGAGCTGTTGGATGCCTTATTGAGCCCTTTAGCCCATCGTGCTCAGCTCTTAGAGGTGGCCTGGAGAGGGGATACTCACGCCCTACAGCGCCTGCTGGTAAGCAGACCAGTCTCTGATTCCACTCACCATTTGGCAGGTGGGAAACGTGACACCACGTTCAGAAGCTTTTATTTACTGCCAGACAATGAAGCACAGTTCAGATACACTAAGAGATTGAAAAGATTGGCCTTACAACATTGGCCATCTGTAATTGCTTTAAAGAAAATGTTCCCCACCCCCATCGCCCCCAGGGCCAGAGGTCTTACATAAAGCTTTTGTTTCCACCCAAATTACACATGTATGAATCCTAGTAAACAGCTTTGTCTTGTCCTTGTCTTGTCTAGTTTGACTCTATAGATGTGAACATCCAGAACCAGGATGGCTTGACCCCGCTGATCCTGGCTGTTAGGGACGTGGATCTGTTTGAGGGATTTCAAGACACCATGGGATTGGGCTATGATCCTGTTAAAGTAGTGAAGACACTGCTGGCTCAGGCTGCGTAAGAAACCCAAGCTCATATAATTTTGTTTCCCAAACAGTTTGCACTTTCGGCATTTACCCCAAATGGGTAGTAAAACAAGCCTCACCACAATGAAAACAGAATCTAGTATATATTGACCAGAGAGTGGAATGCTGGGAAAGATTTATACAGGTGGTTCTCAGTTTTGGTCTCAGCCATCAATAGGGCCGAGCTCCATTGGTCACTCACTCACTGTACTGCTTTATCCTGTATACAGGGTCATGGGGGCCTGGAGGCCTATCCCAGGAGACTTAGGCCCTGAGGCGGGGTACACCCTGGATCGGGTGCCAATCCATCGCAGGGCACACAAACACACTCGCTCATTCACACACTACAGGCAATTTAGGAACACCAATTAACCTAATCTGCATGTCTTTGGACTGTGGAAGGAAAGTACCCGAAAGAAACCCACCTACACACGGAGAACATGCAAACTCCATGCACACACACACCCGAGGTCCCGGACCCGGACCCTGAGATCTAGTAGCATAACTCTAAATCTTCAATCATCTCTTCTTTAGAAATACGGACATCCAAGACCGAAAGGGCTTCACTGTTTTTACATACATCTCTCAGATCAAGAGTTCAATCAAAGATGAGCTGCTCCAGATCATTTTAGAAGATCAGACTCAGCCAGGTGAGGGAAAAATATATAACAGGGTTTTAAGTAATGCTAATTTACATTTAATTCCCGTAAAGACATCCTTAGGGGTTCACTCGCTGACTCATGCTCTCCTTTGCGATGTGTTTTTTAAAACAGTGCCAGCGCACGTGGTGCCAGGGTTTCATTTCCCTGCAGAACGCTGCAACCATTCCCAAAGCATCTCCTCTCCAAACCTGTTCTCCACCCTGGACAACGTGAGGGTAAGATATCCGTTATGCTAACCGATTTCATCAACCCTTATTATATGTGAAGTTCATTTTTAAGACAGAATGTTGCAGTTTCTTTTATTTACACTACTTTGCAAAAGCCTTAGGCCCATGCAAATAAATCCTGTCGAGCAAGAATGTCATCAAAAAAGGAGGGGAAAAAAACCCCCCAGTAATTAATAAAACAAAGTAAGTGTTTGGTGGGACGATGCTTTGATGACGTCTTTATTGGTGCAAAAGGGAGTGCTGGAACAGGTTTCCAGTAAATAGAACTTTGCACCTCCAGGTTCCGGGTTCGATTCCCTCCTTGAGTTTCTGTGCCTCGTGCTCGGTAGGTTTCCTCTGGGTACTACAAATTAAGCTGCCTCCCAAATTGCCCATAGTGTATGATTGTGTGTGTTAGTACCCGGTCCAGGGTGTACCCCACCACGTGCCCCAAGTCTCCTGGGATAGTCTCCAGGCCCCCTGCCACCCTGTATACAATATAAAGCGGTATAGATGAGGAGTGAGTGAGGCTACAGCATACAAATCCAATTATGATTGTGTCCCTCAAATGTCGAGAAGAACCCTTTGGCCTTAGAGTGTGTAATGTTTAGGTGTGTCCGATTTTTTTCTTGGGCTGTGTGTATTTTTAATCCCATTCAAAATTTGTTCAGATAATTAGAATTTCATTTTAGACCATTAAAGTAAATAAATACACCCACTTTGAAATTTGACTAGAACAATTGACACAGTAGAAAGAGAGCACACAGTAGATTTAAGTAGGTGTGGTGATGTTATGTTCAATGTTAATATACTTTAGCATATGATAAACAAGGAAGTCATACTGTATATTCTAGCTACTAAAGCACATCCTTTTTATATGTACATAAATTCTACCATAAGATAATGTCTTTATAAATTTGGTAAGAATTATGATAACTGATTAAAAGCTTACATTTTGGCTACATTCTCCATCATGTCAAAGTGATCATGTTCTCAGCAAGAGTATTGAGTATTCTGGGTAATGTTTCGATATAAAGGGGGTTCCACATGCTGAAAATTTCTCTAAAATGAGGCAAGAGCCCCACATGCATTCATTATTGGTATTGGTCAGGGTTTACTTGTATTCCAGAACAACAAACATGTTCTTGTTCACAGGATGCAAAGGAACCATACGCATACATTGATGTTCAAGAAGAAGACAAACATTTCCACCAAGGTGAGCTTTCTAAACAATGTGTGTGTGTCCCTGAAAGCCAAAAAGGCACCAAAGCTCCACCTGTACAGCATTTCCAGTAATACAGTAGCTCTCTGTCCTGTCCTTCCCCATCCACCCCCTGAGGCAGCTCACTCCGCTGAATTAAACGCACCAGCCTGCCCCTGTCAGCACACATCGATACTCACAAGCCTGGCCCATCCTACAAAGCAATGGTGACAATGAAAGGGGAGGGTCTGACTAAGCACAACACAGCCAAGTGATCTCAGAGTATGGACTCATACAAGACAAAGTGCAACACTTGGTCACACCAAGCTTTTATAAGGGAAATCATTTTTTTTTAATAATAGACATAAAAACGTGAAAAATATCTGATTTTTGGCTGCCAAGGAAGGAGAAAGGGGTAAGGTTTTATTTCCATCCTTCTAATAAATATAACTGCTATTAATTAAGTAGTACTGCATGTCTTGCAAAGATGCCTTATCTAACCAGAATTAATGATGGATGTGAAAGTGTACTCCCAATAAAGGGATTGTTTTCTTTTGGCAAGGTCTTATCGAAATGCTGGTGTCACTAGCACATTAACTGCTTGAGCAGGTGTGACCTGACTTTCAATGTATTTACAGATAAGATCATTGCCTTGTGCCTCCAAAGCACGACAGAGCCCAAGATGAACAGCAAGGCAACTGGGTAAGCCAGCTGAACACATAAGCACAACACAATTAGGCTTAATTAGCATTCAAATAATGAAAACGAGCCATCTGGTGGTGAAAAAACAATCGCACAGTAGGGGCAAACAGCAATCGAAGAGCTACACCTGTGCACACGAAGACATAAAACAAGAAATCTTCTTGGCATCCGAACATTCAAATGTCTTGCTCTCGCTTTTACACAAAGACTGCACAGAGGTATACTGTTACAGGTTGAACTAGCTGTCAGCACAAGGCCATGTTTCCAGGTCATCCCCATTATCCCAGAACAAGGACATGGAGAAATAGCGTGACTGTGCATTTCCTTTGAATTTACAGTACTGTACAAAATCTACCGTTTTCCCTAGGTGGACAACATTCCCAAGCTTGAAGGAGAGGAACAAATGTTGGACCAGATTTGGCCTCCTGTATCCTACCTCTGATGTTCCAGTGAAAACATCTTTAGTACCCATACCTCCAAGGCTTAAGGAGAAGACCAAAACCATTCTCGAGACTCCTCCAGCACCACATTACTCTCAGCTTAGCCAATCTGCTCCAAGTCTGGGCCCCCTTGATGCAAGCTTCCTACTACAAGTACAAACCAATATACATAACAGTAAGTGCTGGAAAAATGTTTCTTTGATCATTTTAATTGAAGGAAAATTGAAAATTAACGAAGCTAACTTTTCAACAAATTACAGGGCTTAGTACCGGTGATGTGAATGGACAAAGGGTAAGTTTCCTCCAACGTGTTAGCACTTAATTCTTTTGATATCACTTGCTTCTTGAAACTTGCCTTTTATACTATAACATTCAGGATCCACTCCCCGCTCTGTACTCACGGACTCCAAAACATTTGGCTCCACTTGATCCAGAGTACCAGGACGGGTGTGGGCTTTTAAACTTCCAGCGTCCACTGCCACCCAAGCCGACCAGCCTCTTATCCCATGGCTCCAAGGAAACGGCAAAGAGGTTCTCCCGGCTGAGCTCCAGAACATCAAGAGGCACAGGAAGGGGCAGTGAGGAGAGCAGCTGCAGCAGCCAAAGCTCTCTGGATGAGGAGGAAGAGAACAGCTCTCAGGAGACAGGGCAGATCTTTGGAGCCTTACAAAGAGCACACATTGGTCTTTCATCTGCTCAACAACTAATCAATCCTGAGACTACCGAACACATAAAGTCCAGTAAAACGGAGGCTATGAAATCTAAATTTATGAGGCGTCAAAAACTTGAGGTAGAGATGACGCAGCAGTCTGTAACAGAATTTTCCAACCTTTTTAAGAGGACTTTGGGGACACAACACAGAAGTGCCACTCAAGATGTATGCGAGGAGAATAGCACAATATATTCAGGAGATGTTCCAAAAATAAATAAAAGTGTAGAATTAATACGGCCTCTTTTAAATACATTTGATGGACCTGACGACACAGGCACAGATGGCAGACATGCACCTGGAGAGGGACAGTCCAGCACTTTTGTTGACAATGAACATGCCTCCTCCCCTGTGAATACTGCATTACGTCCCACTCCGGAGGAAACCAGTAATGCCAGTAAGATGAGCAGCGCTGAGGAAATAAAATGCATATCTTCTCACACTATCCAAACAATTATTACCATGGACCAAATAAATTCAAGACAGGGCTTTGGAAAGCCCAAAAGGAACAAAAAAAATCAAGGAATTAAGAAGAACATAACAGGAGGTAAAGAGGTAATAGCTAAGGTTAGTGGTGAGGAGATGAGCAACAAATTGGATTGGACGAAGATGGCACCTGTTAAAGATGTTCCCAAACTCAAGGAGGGGCCCTTGAACCAGAGGAGAAGGACTCCAGAGTCTCTACATCACGGAAGGTTGAATGGATCAAAAAATATATCAAACAAGTTTCAAAGTCAAAAGCAACTTCTCAACTGGGACACAAAGAAAACAGCGAGGCAAGGTAAAAGACCAGGGATTTTAGGTCCGCAGCGAACAAAATCCTCTCTGGACCATGTTAGCTACAGGGACATGTTTGTGGAAATCCATCAGGCAGATGAAGGACCAGCTATTTTCGAAATGTTTGCCACGCCAATATATGAAAACCTTAGAGCAAGCAGTTCCGTAGGCAGGCCCAAGCAAGTGCAGTGCGCCCCTCAGTTTAAGAGACAGCTAAGTGGACAACATATAGCTCGCAAACCTGTGGACGGTAACAGAAGGAAACAATGCAAGACTTCTAAAGATAAAAAACGCAAGAAGAAGCAAATCAAACCACCTGAACTGGAAGACCATGAACAAGATATTGACCTAAAACATGATGTAGGTGTAATACCCGGAACTGGGAAGCATCAAATTCTTATCAGTGAGGCAGATAAGAGGCATGGTTCAGATGTAGGATTGCAGCCCGAATGCAGCCCTGTGCTGTCAATCATCAGAGAAATTCCTTCAGATACAGAGTTAAGGATAGCCTTTAATAATCAGCAAGATTCCTCCAGCTCAATTCGGTCAAACAGAATACGCTATCTTAGTAAGCAATTCTTACAGGATCGTAACAATAATAAAGAGGACACCATTGGAGATCAGCTCCCATCACAACCCTTGATCAACACGTGGACGACTGACGGGACAAAGTCACCTGTATACCAGAGATTTTTAGACGAAGTGGGTGAAGGGCCCATTACGGACGATTTGCTGAAACGTTTAGCCGAAGAATTGATTTCATTGGAAGAAAAAGAGGTGGAGACCCTGAAGTCTGAGAATCCAGAAATGACAAACGATGCTTCATCAAAACACAAGGAAATCATTTGCGAGGTATGGCAGTAAATATAACAAGGCAAATTAACTCAATATGATTACTACTAATGAGGGAAATGACCATTCTATATTTTTAACAGGTTACTCCTTTGGACAATCTGCTTCATGCTGAGAGGTCCAGTGTAGATGAGACAATCACATGGACCAAAGGGGAAATTCTGGGTAGAGGTGCCTATGGAACTGTAAGTGACTACATACTCATCCTTTTAACAACTCGCCATCTTGATTGTGGAAATTCAATCAATGATCATCCACTGATTATTGCAGGTGTACTGCGGACTCACGAGTCAAGGCCAGTTGATTGCCGTCAAGCAAGTGACGTTAGACGTCTCCAATTCAGAGACAGCGATGAAGGAGTACGATTGCCTGAAGAGGGAGGTAGACCTTCTGAAGAACCTTCACCACCACAACATAGTGGGATTCCTGGGCACAGCTCTGTCAGGACACGTGATCAGCATTTTGATGGAATACATCCCAGGAGGCTCCATCTCCAGCGTCCTCAATCGCTTCGGACCGTTACCGGAGAAAGTGTTCGCCTTGTACACGCGTCAGATCTTAGAAGGCGTGATTTACCTTCATGACAACAAAGTCATTCACAGGGACTTGAAAGGAAACAATATCATGCTGATGCCCAGTGGCATCATCAAGCTGATCGATTTCGGCTGTGCTCGACGCCTTAACTGTTTGACGCACAGCGGAAGCCGTAGTGATTACTTAAAGTCTGTGCACGGGACACCGTACTGGATGGCTCCTGAAGTGATTAATGAGACTGGTCATGGCAAGAAATCGGACATCTGGAGCATTGGGTGCACAGTCTTTGAAATGGCCACGGGAAAGCCACCACTGGCGCATATGGGCAAGATGGCAGCGCTGTTCTATATCGGGGCACAAAAGGGTTCAATGCCTTCACTGCCTGATGACTTCTCTGAAGAAGCTAAAGACTTTGCACAAGCATGTTTAATCAAGTAAGTGATTCATCTCCTTGTAGCTTTTGTCCACATTCTATGACGCGCTTAAGAAACATTCGAACAGCCTCCGAGTGGCGCAGTGGTAAAGTGCTCGCCCTATCATCCGGACATCGCTGGTTCAATCCCCGGGTGATGCTGTAACCTCTCACAGCCGGAGGCCTCGAGAGAGCTAAATTGGCCGAGCTCTCTCAGCGAGGAGGGATGAGAGATATTAGTGCTCCCACATTAATTGCACGGCTCTACGCCATTCGAGGCGTCTGCGAGCTCGCGCACGCGGAGGGAGCGG
>JAQQZT010000036.1:4612841-4629684 GCA_030068275.1 Clarias platycephalus | reverse complement strand
ATGCAGAGGATAGGGTTAGGTGGAGGCAGATGATTCGCTGTGGCGACCCCTGAAAGGGAACAGCCGAAAGACAAAGATGATGATGAATGAAAAATAGAAAAGCACTGTAAAATGATCAAACATGACTTAGACAAAACATTTCATTAATCGTTAAACACCTTGTGTAAATATTTTTACTTCTTTTTTCTCCTTTGCAGTGACCAGAAACAGAGGCCATCAGCAGCAGATCTATTACACCATCCTTTTGTCTTTCACCTCTTGCAGCCTTTGAGTAGCACACCTTCAAATTCTCACCAATAAGCTCATCAGAAAAACTCAGTTTAATCCGTGCCAATGTGTTTCTTGAAAAGGTTGTAAAAGACGTTTACAATGTAAAGGGGGGCATCTGTGGGAATGCTTGTAGGCCAGTTTCCTATCCACTGCTTCTTAAAGCTTGTTGGAGAAAAAAAAAAAAAAAAAAAGACTTCATCCAAAATGTGTCCACACATCATGCATTCTCTGGCATATTTTGATTTTCTTTCCATTTCACTCCTTTTCCTGCTGTATAATGCTTTAAATGAGTTGCATCTGAAGGTTCCTTGGAAGAGGTGCATTTTTGTTCCATCATATATGTTCCTTTCTATACAGACTTACAAATATCATGTTGTTGGTCTTTCGGCTGCTCCCGGCAAGGGGTCGCCACAGCGGAATATCTAGTCCGCACTACAACTTGGCACAGGTTTTACGCCGGATGCCCTTCCTGATGCAACCCTCCCATTTTATCCGGGCTTGGGACCGGATTATGTAATGTTTGGTTATTCACTTTTAAGGTATGTTTGGAAATAATTAATGATTTTGTACATATATATAGAACAAGATATGATGCTCAAGATTTCTGCACAGTATGACGTATGAAACAGTTGTTTCACAAATACATCTTCAATATTTTGTGATCATGTTAAAACACAGCTATGAGTTTACGATGGCCGAGTTAGTTGTTTTTAAGATCTGAAGCCTAGAGCTGCACAGAACCGGCGTCAGGCGAAAGTCTCCTTGTATATGAGATGACCACGAGAAAATCTGATTTGCTTGTTTAAGCCTCAGAAAACAGAAAAGTGGAGAAAGAACACTTTTTTTTTCCCTTCATGCAGACTGGAGACCCATGTGAAAATCTAATGACGACTAAAAACTGAAGTCTGCATAATAAGTCCCTTTTACCTAATAAATTAATGTGAATTATTATTTGTATACTAAAATGATAAATGGATAGTAGAGATGTGCCTGATTTGTATCATACAATATTGCTTTTCCACAAAATGACCAAAATAAAAGTTGTGATTACTACCTTGTTGTTTCCACCAATTACGGAGTCAACTTGTAAACACAAACATTACCACTGGAAACAAAGACAAAGGCTTAGGTTAAACATGATGGAAACCATGTGATTTATTGTTAGGATCTAAATGAAATTAAGGAAAAAAACAAAATAATCTAGACACAAAGGTTTGCACTCTCAAATTTCTTGCTGCACTTAGAACAATCTGAATGCATGTACAAAAAAAAACTAAACAAAAACATAACACATCCATGGAGGAAAGTGAACACTGATGGAACAGGCCTGGTCACTTGTTATCCAACATGACTTATTCAAATAAACCTGTTATTGATTTACAGCTTTGTACACGTAGGCTACAGAGTCAAGCCGAGAAGATGATTTTAAATGCACTTCACAGCAAAAGGTTATGTAAACTTCATAGTACTATACTTGTCCTTATTTGACATTTATTTCTCTCTCTCTTTTTTTTTTTTTTTTTTTTTTTGAGGCACAGCCTTTGGCATCGAGCTTAAGTTCATGTTGGAGGTCACGAAAAATAATTAGTATTACTTACAAACTGCACAGAGTCTGCACTGTGCTCTCTTCTGACAGCCATGCACAGAACAGGCTCTCGTGTCACTCAAATGCTGCGCTAAGAATCAGCCTTAATTCTTATAGCAACTCCTGAACGTCTCCACTACATAGCAATACAAGCAGCACCAAACCTGAGTATTTATATTATAGCTTTTTTTTCTTTTAAACATACAAAAACGTATGTACATTTATCTCCACTCTATAAACAGCGGTCTACTTCTTCCCTTTGACGGCTGAAACATGCACATCATCCGTACGAGGCTGCAAAAAGGGAAAGAAACGGGAAAAAAAAAAAATAATAATAAGTGGCGTGTTTACAACTACGCAACTTAAAAAGCACTCGCTTTAAACACCTCTCCAACAACCACACACACCGTTTCAATTATAAAGTGGGGAGGGGAAAAAAAAAAAAGAAATCAATAAATAAAAAATTGCACGCTTCTTGACTTACAGCATTCTTTCTTTTATCCTGTGGAGAAACTTATTTGCACCAAAACGGCCCAATAACACACGCGCGCGCACACACACTTGAAAATATGGAACACAAAGCAGCAATTACACATATGGAGAAAAAGCAGCACGCAACCGAACTGCGAAGATGATCAGGAAGTATAGATATATATATATATTTTTTTTTTACTTTTGCTCTCACATTATATTTTATTTTCTCTCAAGGATGAACTTTGATTTCCTTCTCAACAAGATCACGAGTTCCTTTTTCCATGGGCACTTAACAGCGATTCAAGCATGTTGAACGAGTCCTCGTAGTAGAAGTGTCCTCAGGACCACGGCTCTCCGCTGTCTCCTTGTCCGCTTTCACCAGCGTGTTGAGACGGCCGGAGACCACCTCCTGTGTGATGAGGGAAGAGTAAAAGGGGTTAAGATCACAGCTGCGGGATGACGCACACTATCCTACAAATCAACAGGAGAGAGTCTACCTGCGGCCGGCTTGGAGCTTTTGCTCTTTTTCGAGTGGTGGTTATGGCTGCCTTCGGCGTACGTCCTCTTACGGGAAGAGCTTGAGCCCTGTGCGGCGCCGACCCCGTCACCGCCGAGGCTCACAGGGCTTCTGAGGGCGGAGCCGCCGCTGCTGTGCGAGTGTGGGTTCGAGTGGCCGTGTTTATGGTGGTGCCGATGCTTTTCTTTGCTCACTAGTGGACTGGAATGCTTGCTTTTGCTTGCTCCTTCATCTGAAGAGCTGTGGCGCTCTGAGGAAACCTTGATCTTCATCTTAAGCTCCTCTTTACTTGCTCCGCTTTTCTCGGCCTGGACCGGAAGCCGGAGCTTGAGCGAGCTCCCCTTGTCGCATTTCTCAGCCTGGCCTGTTAAGGGCAGTTTCATCTTCAGCGGAGAGCTGGTAGAGGTGGTGCCGCCTGAGCCGTGCTGCCCGTGACCGTAAGGCAGTTGTGGCTTCCGGTGCTCGACCTGGCTGGAGCTCCCGTATGAATCTCTGGCCTCGGATTCCGCGCTTTGCTGCTCTTGCCTTCGTTTCTGTGCCGCTAGTTCGGCCGCGTGCTTCTCCTTGTACTTCTCCAGCGACATTTTTTGCGGCTGAGCTGCGGGCGGAGGGGGGAACAAGGAAGATTGGAGTTTGCTGGACTTGTGTTCATGTTTGACGGCGGTGAACTCTGCGCTTCTGTCGGGCCGGTGCGGGTGCAGGGGAAGCTGTTTGAGAAGGTACGAGTCCGAGCGGGATTGGTCTTGAGGCCAGTCGCCGGGGGCTGTGAAAGTGTACGAGGCACCTTGCACAGCGCTGGCGATATGGTCCAGTGGAAGGGCGCTGCCCGGCAGCGAAATGGTAAACGACGTGGAAGGTTTGGAAAAGGCTGCGTTTGCAGAAAGGGCGTCCACCATCGACTGGTCCTGGGTTAACGAGGGGCCGGGAAAAGAGCTGCTTTCCAACGACGATCCGTCTGTTTTAGGTTTCTTGGCAGCTTGTGTTGCCTGAGGGAAAAGCCACAGTTGTACTTTCAAGTCGTACTTGGAAAAAATATGAATATAAAATGAATAGCATACACGCAGAATTAATTACCCTCCAGTTTCGAATCCTCTTTAACTTACTGGGAGTCTTCTCCAAAATCTGAAGAAACTCGTGTGTCAGTTCTGCAACACGAGAGTAATCACATGTTCACCTCTATGTACACGTCGCACATGACGCGATCAGCAGTCGAACTGGTCCACTCACCGTCTAGCAGCTCGAGCGTGACTGAGCCGTCCACATACTCCCACCAGTGTTTGCCGTCGGTAGAGACGGGGATCTCCCAGTTAGACCACTTGCAGGCTAGATGGATACACACGCAAGCGATAACCGTGGGCCTGTACTGCAGGCAGAACGTGGTGAGGTGGAGGCTGTGTGGAGAAGAGGAGGCAAGCAAAACAGAGAGCAGACCTTCATTAGGAACAGGAGACACAAGAGGGGCTTTTCATACATTTACACAGCTGTAATCTTCAGATGGAAAAATGCACCTCATAGTTATTAAGAAATGGACTGGTGCTTTGTCCAAATAAAACTAAAGTGTTTAAAGAATAGATCAGGAAGAAAGCAGGACTGAGTGATCTCATGGATTTTTAAAACCTGCATTCTGAGATTATCTGACATAAGGGGCTGGGTGATATCGTAAAATAATGCTAACAAGACAACCCAAAGTATTATGCCTGTTTTTTTTTTGATGCACAGAATTTAAATAAATAAATAAATAAATAAATAAGTGTGAGAATTATTTGAATAATAGCAGTCAAATTCACAATTTCATAAATGATGCCTCTGTTCATCTTTCTATCGGTTCCTAAAAGGAACAACATGTCAGGCATGTCAAGCATCACCCAGCCCGATCTGGTACACAAAGCCTATTACTGGGCTTTTACTCAGTTTCAAGGCTGTACAAGAAACAATGGCTCTGCAACATAAAAACCAAGTGCATACGTAACAGCATTAAAAATACTAGACATTCATTTCTTTCCAAAAGCCATGCATTTATTTTCCTAAAAAGAGGCAAAGATGTTTGTGTGTGTAGAAGAGGAGGTGGTGATAAGCATGTTTTAGTTACCATCCATATATTTACCATAAAGCCGAGACAGACTGAAAGTATTGTTCAATACATGTCCGTGTGTGAACAGGTAGTCCCGGACTTACGAACAGGAGGTGGTGATGAGCAAACATTACGAAACCGGCCGCAATTCTACTTCCGGTTCAACCAAGGAAGTAGCTCTCATGTATTGTACAATGATAAAAAAAATAAATAAAAAATAGACACTGCAGTGCACCAGATACCAATATTTACAATTAATTGGGGATTGGTGAATAAGTCGACCTTACTGGTTTCAATGAACCAGTCCAGCAGCACGAGGATAGAAAACGGTTGTCCTGAATAATCCTAATTTCGGAAAAATCCCCAACAAAACAGAGTTCACAGTCCAATACAGTGGAAAACAGCTCCGAGACAAAATGGCATCCAAGATTCCCCTCGCATTTCCTTAGGCGTGGCGGTATGGTTTTTGGCCACATGGTTTTTGCAGTGTTGGGAAAGGGGACAAAGTTTTAGTCAAGTGGATTGGTATGCATTACATTGTACATTCGTGTCAAAGGTGTACAAGACTCGCTTTGTCGGACCTAAGAACAAATTACGGACATGCTCCCGGAACGAACTTGTTCGTAAGTCGGGGACTACCTGTATGAGGCACCCACTATTCCAGGAAACATCCATTCAGCTGGACAACAACCAAAAAAAATTAAAAATAAATAAATAAATAAAAAGGAGGAAGGAACAAAGATTGACTTTATGTTCCATAGTCACTCACTTGCACTCGTCTATACCGCCTGGAGCCTATCCCAGGAGACTTGGGGCATAAAGCAGGGTACACCCTGGATGGAGTGGTGATCTATCGCAGGGCGTGTGCACACAAACACCCTAGGCAATTTGAGAACATCAACTAGCCTAACCTGCATGTCTTTGGACTGTAGGAGGAAACCGGAGAACCCGGAGGAAACCCACCAAGCACGGGGAGAACATGCAAACTCCATGCACACAGACCTAACGCGGGAACCGAACCCTCGACCCTGGGGGTGCAAGGTGACCGTGCTAACCACTACGCCACCGTGCAGCCACCCTGTAGATTTTAATGTAGCGTGGCTCTGCGGAAACTGCAATTCTAGGTCTGAGTAATGGTAAAAGTTGGATGGTAACCCTTGTGCTTATAAATGAGATCAATGTTTGGAAATGGGACTAGTGGCTCGCTCAAAACACCCTAGGAGGTCAAGACTAGAGACAGATTTACAAAAACAATCATAGCTGTATGGATCGGATACATCTGTATTCCTATTTAATATGACATCGCAACAATGTCGAGTGAGGCATTAAAAACAATACAGTACGTGGTTTCTTTTTTTTTTGTCAAACTTTAACAAAACTGTATATGAATACCAAGCTGTCAAGCCATCACAAAAACAATGGAGTCAATTTAAGTGATGACAAAGCTTTCAATTCAGTGACTAAAGACTTATACTACTATACACTACCAGTCAAAAGTGTGGACATACCTTCTAACTCCATGATCTTTTCTGATTTAAATTTTTCTTTCTACTCTGTAATAATACAATACTGAAGGCGTCCAAAATATGCAATAATTTCTTTGGAACAGATGATGTCTAGATGTCTGCTACTTATCCTCTCTAATCCGAGGTGCTGTTTGTTAATTGGTGATTTCTGAAGCTGGGAACTCTAAATGTCATTAAAGTCTTGTAAGTTTTGGTCTTGCTTTCCTGGGAAGGTCTTTATGAGAGCCAGTATCATCAGCATGGTGCTTGATGGGTTTTGCAAATGGACTTGACACAATACTGTTCTTGCCATAACTGTTACAGAAAAGCTGATATTTTTGTCTTAAAATACCTGTTTTTGTAATGTGTATTATTTTATGGTTTTGAAAACTCCAGTATTGTTCTAGAAAGTAAAAAATAAATTCTAAACAAACAAACAAAAAAAAATACTGAATTAGAAGGTCTGTTCAAGTTTTTTTTATTTTTTTTACCGTTACTGTATTCTGATTAATACACCCTCTCATGATCCTCAGGTTGCCATAAGCTGAAATATAATTCGCGAATTGGACTGCAACCCGCAAAACTCTCAAGCTTGTGGGCAGAAAAGTGTACAATAAGCAATAGACCATGGAAGCTCATCAGCATGAATGTCTGCACTCCTCCTATAGCTCCATCATGTAAATTGGTCAAATATTTGGCTCATTAAAGCTCACATTTTCTTTCAATAAGACATTTTTAACAGAAGTCTTAAAGGTCTCCAAAATTTATCTGTTAACAACTTCTGCATTCTGCTTGATTTTCTTTCTGCTTCACTCCTTCTCCACACGCACTGTTTCAGTGTCCGTAGCTATAAATGAGCTGCCCCTGAACACCCATATTTTGGGACCTTATCAAGGGTTTGCCAGCCATTTTCAGGCTTTTGCCCCACCTGCCCTTCTGACAAATTAAGTTAGGCGGGAAAAACATCCTCAATAATTAGATATAAAAGTTAAACAACTTGTCTGCTAACGGCAAAAGGGTAACCTATCCCTTCTTAAGAGGTAAAGAACGATAGGTTAGCCTTCAGCGGTTATCTGATAGCTGCTGGCCTTGCTTTATATTGTAGTTCTTAAATGGTGCCCAGAAAACTGCAGAACGGGGCTCAGAGTTGAACACTGAGTGTAAGGGAGTGTACTGTGGTATTTATGAGGTCACATTATGAGGAAAAGCCAATTTTGCTTGTTTAAGCTTGGAACGTTTTACTCTCATATATTCATGTTCATGCAGACGAACTGCATCTACAGGCTTAAAAATTACTAAGTGAATTTTGCATAACCTTTAAACAAATATGTCCAATATGGTACTCGTACATTTATGAAGTCTTTCCATTAGCAGCAGTAATGACAAATTGCAATATTATAAAAATGTTATATTGTAATCTCATATGTAATGTAAATGATTACCTCTTACAAGAAATATCCATACAGCACATGCATCAATCAAAACCTCACTTTTAACCCATTTCTGATATATTAATAAATTTTTGGCTGACCAAGGAGCAAAGTTAAAAAATTAACTTAAAAATTAAGTATTGAGACCTCGTCCCGGCTTCCAAACATTGTGCGATTTTAAACACAGATACAAATAACCCTGAATAATCCAAACAAACAGATTAATAATTATTAATAGCTTTGTATCAATTATACAGATAAAGCAATCCGTGATTGGTAAATTAAGCACAAACATCCGACACAGGAAGCTGACGAACCCGTTGAGGACCTTTTCACTTAAGCCGGACACCTTTTTAAACCTGCGATACGACGTGAATCAGGCAGGTTTGGTCGAACCTGATCGATCACGTATAATTGTAAAATTTAAATGTTTTTTTTTTGTATTCCTAACCATATTTATTTTGGATTCTTTAACCAGGTCCTTAATGGGTTTTCTAAATTAAGCAAAAAAATTTAAAAAAATTAAAAGGATAAAACATGAATAAACATTGCATGTATAAAACATAAAAAAGGCCAACAAACAAACAAATCAGGCAAATTATCAAGCTGCTGATGAAAAAAAAAGGTAAAAAAAAAAAAAAAAGGTAAAAAAAAAAAAAAATTAAAGGGGTCTGGGGACTTACCTTCAGGCCTTCTATGTAATGTTTACATCTGTGTAATCTTTAGCTGCTATTCAGGCTACCAAAGTGTCTTTTTTTTAGACAAATGCACTTCTGTAACCAAGCAAACGTGAGGTTCAAGAGCACCACTACACTTCGCATTGTGCATTTGACCCCTCTGTGCCAACAGTGATCCCTCGTACAATACACCGCACTGCGACCGGGGCCGGTACCGCCCGGAACCTTCCCTCCGCTTAACGAGAGGGAAGAGGCGTCCCAGGAGCCGCCGGCGCATTTGAGGGTGTTGGACACTTTGAGGGGAACCTGCAGTAAAGGAAGCTATAGTGTGCAGTCACAGTGCAACAAATGAGGTTCAGGATAACAACCTGTTGGTAGCCATGAAATAGGAAGTCTGTGCCAGATCCTTGCTTGCTGTGGAGGGGGAAAAAAAAGAAGAGAGACAGCGTCTTAGACACTTGAGACGTCGGGGCTGCGAGTTTAACAAGAGCTGAATGTTCTCTTTAATACACAGGGGGAGGAGGGGGGGGGGTTACCTCTTCTTGTACTGTACTTCATGCTTAGAAATATCTCAAAAAAGCCAAAATGGTTTTTCACACAAACACTGTCAGTATGATTAGAGCTACAGTAGAAGGTTTACGTTTATGGGGAAGGTGTAGAGACTGTTAAAAAAAGGGGTTAAGGAACAAAGTCTCTACCTCGCACTAGTTGGGAACATTTCACAACATCAGTATGAGGATGCTCAATAGTTATTTCAAAGCCTGCAAAAGAAAGTGCATTAGCATCACAAACAGCTTCAGTTCAATGCAAACATTTTACAAGAAATTAAAAAAAATAACAAAAAACAACCTACAGACTGCATAATACAGGGCAAAGCTGATAACTAGGCATGTGCTGATGGTCGCTGGTTCAAACAACCTACCATGATTTTGATGTCAAGTAGTGCTCTGTTACGTTCAGTAGCTGCCATTGTATCGTCGCATACAAAAGCAAACATAGTCTAAAATAAATACATAAAAGTCCTATAATCAAATCCACAAGACTGGCTTTACATTTTGTTTTTGTAATTACCGCTTATGTTGATTAGCAGTAGTTATATGTCTCTATCCGAACCCACTCAGCTAGTTTCAGATCAGATCGGATCGGATCAGCGAGCCATGCCAGATCCGCGGAGCTGACCCAGACTCATTTTGAGGTCCGATATCCTCCTCCATCCATCATTAAGCCATAAGGAGATTCCACGTCTCTTGCTGAGAGGCGATGATTTCAGCGAAGCCACCGAATCACCCGCATGAGTTTTGTCAGTGTGTTTATTGGTAGCTTGTACATGGTTGTTAACTGAACCACAATGTTTTTTTTATTTTAAATCTCCTGATTCACTAAAACACATTGTAATGTCTGCATTTAAAGTTCCACAACTAACAGCTAGGCAGCACGTAAGCCAGGTTATTATGCACACTGGTCCCACAAAGTAAGTGACTTACAGAGACTAATTTGATTTGAACAGAGTGTACGTCACATGTAGTCCACACTGTTTTAGTTCCTGCAGCACACTGTATTCCACATCCGCCATGGATTAACAGCAACAATTTTATATTTTCAGGTACAATAAATAAATACTTTGTTTATTTTTGGATTATTACGACAGCCAGCATAAATGTACAGCTTCAGCTTGTTGCTGTTGCGCATACAGCAAAAAACTTTTTCCGAAAACAACAATAAAAATACTGTAGGTTTCAAAGGTCTTAAAACATATAAAAGTTACTGTTTTCTCATTCCTTTACAGGAATATTTAAGATTGTCTCTTACAACAGTACGGGCAGTGTACTCACAACTTACAGTCTTACAACAGTACGGGCACGGCCCACAGTGTTTATTAAAACCATTGCCATGGCTGTAATTAATGCAACATGCGATCCAACAAATATTAACGTGACATTTTTTGGGGGCCGGCAGTGTATAGACCATGGCACCGATAAATTCTGCTGCAAAATTCAACAACTAAACGGAGGTCTTAACACGATGCTGGTCAAGGAAACCGCTGATTGTATTTCACACTGTTGTTTGAACTTAATTCAACCATGTTTCAAAATGTAACCTGATCAAAATGTCTCTAAGGACTCCAAAATCCAAACCGACAACCGGATCATTAGATAAGACGTTTAGTAGGGAAAAACTAATCAGCACGTGCCTACTTATAGCTTTACAGCATAATTAACATCTACAAATAATAAACCCTGTACCAAATTCACATCTCATTCCTTTAGCATTTATCCTGTTACACAGGTTATACAGTCATGTGAAAAAGTTTTTAAAAACATAAAAATCATCTCATCGTAGCGAGCCTCGTTATTAGGCAAAAACAACCTCACACAAACACATAATTGGTTTTCACCATTCCATCAATTCCAAAAAGGAAACACGTGGGCAAAAACTAAGTACTCCTGATTCAATAGGTTGTAGATCCACATTTAACAGCAATAACCTGAAGGAATGGAATAATTCAGTCTCTCATCAGTTCATTTTTTAGAACATTGCTTCAGGTATTTGACATTCACTTATGCACAGCTCTCTTAATCACCCCCCCCCACCAGCAATTCAGTTGGGTTGAGGTCTGGACTTCGACTAGTCCGTTCCAAAACCTTCATTCTTTTCTTCTGTAGCCATTCTGATGTACATTTCCTGGTGCGCTTCAGATCACTATTCCGTTGCCTGACCCAATTACAAACAAGTTTTAGCTGCGCGACAGATGGCCTCACATTTGCTTCGAGAATACTCTGGTATACAGAGGAGTTCATAGTTGACTTAATGACTGCGTGGTGTCCAGGTCCTGTGGCTGTAAAATCAACCCTTCACCGCAATGCTTGACAGTGCTGAATGTTTGGTTAAGGCATAACAACTCCACTTTGGTCTCATCTGTACATAAGAAATTGTTTCAGAAGCCTTGTGGGTTGTTCAGATGCAGATTTGTTAGCCTCAATTGTACCTACTTTTTTTTTTTTTTTTTTTTTTTTAAGACTAGAAACCCTTTCCAAACATACTGCATAGTTCAGTCTTCTCATTGCACCATCATGGTCTTTAACATTTAACATTCTCAGTGAGGACTGTAGAGTGAGAGATGTCCTTGGGTTGATTTCGTATTTCTCTGAGCATTGCATGATCTGACCTTGGGGTGAACATGCCTGGGACGTCCACTATTGAGAAGATTGACTGTCTTGAATGCTTTCCACTTGTGAATAATCTTTCTGACTGTAAGACATCGATTTTCAAATAGTTTGGAAATGGTTTGCAGCAATAAATGCTTCTTTAAGAACGTTGCTTATGTCTTTACCTTTTGGCATTGTGTTAACACACAGCTGAATTCTCCAGATCAGCAAATTGCCAAAACTTCTTTAATAGAGGTCCGCACAGCTGCTGATGATCAGTTATCTAAGGGATGAGCAGCAGCACCTGGCAGTAAGGGGGTGTTTTTTGGTTTAATTTTTGTTAAATAGTTAATAGCATGGTGAAAAACTCTTACGTGTTGTTCGTCTGAGGTTGTACTTGCCTGATATGAGGATCTGCTTCAAAAACATCGAATTAAGAGTGGGGACACTAACTGTTACACTTGACTGTATATATAAATGACCATAGACCCATGATTATAATAACATGTTTACTGAATTGAGGGGTAAAACCAGTCACTATGTAAGTCCAGGGTTTAAAGCATAATGTAGCTGTCGCTGGTTTGATGGCAACGGTTATTTTCAACATACTTCATTCATCCTTACACAGGCTTCCACTTACCTAAAGTCTGCAGCACTATGGTTTCAAGTATCACCAGCTCTTGAGCTTGCTGGAGGTACGCCTGAAGTTCAATAGACAATCATTACATAATGCCTGTAATGTGTCTTTCCTCACAACCTTTAACCCACAGTATCAGCCACCACTCTGCTCAGGGGGATTGGCAGTCGTGGCTGCTGAATTATGCTCTCTGGAAACTAATTACGGATACCTATTTAGTTAGACCCCGATCTCCTGAGAGGTCACTGGTGTTTTGGTTTGGCTGTAAGAGCCGGCATCACACAAACTGAGTGTTTATTTGAGAGCGGAGATAGGAAATGACAAAAACGTCTCAAAATGAAAGAATATAGAGAGGTGCCCAGACTTACATTACTTTTCGTATCTAATGGAGCCTCTTGAGGGTTTAAACAGGCGTGAGCCACTTTAATGACGTGTTCAAGCTTTCGCGGCTGCTCCTCAACTTTTGCTGCCAAGAATAGCGTGGTGGGAGAGATGATCTTGTGATGAGATGGAAAGAGGAAAAACAAAACATTAGAACAGACAGGAATGCCAAATCTACCAAAGATGACATGGACAACTTTTAATCATGCTTTCTCAGTAATACTGTAGTTTGGATTATTTACACTAAATATGTTTAAATGAATCAAGCTGCGTTCACACCAGAAAGCGACAACTTGTTTCTTTAGCGTGTCAAGACTGTTGATTTATTTATTTAAAAGGGGGTGATCAAGTCAAACCTGGACAAATGATGAAATTTCTCATGAATGAAGGTGTAAAACTGAATGACGTTTAGAGAAGCCTTCCAAGCACAGTACGGTAATGAGACTCTTAGCTGCAGTAAAGCATTTGAACATTTTAAAGCAAACTGTACATCTGTGTACGAGCCGAGGTGGCTCTGAGCCCACTGCAGTTGCTCCCGTGAATATTCAGCAAGCGGCAAACCAGCTCCTTAAAAATCGACAGATAACTTGTTGCCAACTTGCAGAAGAGACACATCTGTCTGTGGGATCTGTACACAAAATCATTCACCAACATAACTTGCATGACTCGGCTGGAAGTTATCGCCACATCCCCCATACAGTCCTGACCTCGCTCCAAGCCATTTCCACATATTTGGGCCATTATGTTTGGGAGGTCAGCGTTTCACTCGTGAAGCAGGCGGTCTGATCATGGCTTCCGCAGAACTGAGAAAACTTTCTACCTTGACGGTATCCAAGCACTAGTGAAACACTGGGATGCGTGCATTAAATGTAGCAGGGGATAATAGAGGAATAAAACTAGTTTAAACTCCAATAACTGTCTTCTCTTATTCTTCACAATCAAAAGTCCCAGTTTAGCTTGAACACACCTCATACTGTTGATGCGACTCTAAACAGCTGTATAATGCATCTAATGCAAACAGATTTTAATGAATGAAATATTAGATTGACAATGTGTTTAATTCACACACTGATAAAAAGTATACAGTATACCTGACAGTTACCACAAAACTGGAAAACTAACCAAAAAAATTATTGTACTGCTCACTAGAATAAACCGGCCAAAAGAAACTGCTCCGCATCAGGCTTTCCAAAATCTAGTGGAAAGCCCTCACAAAACCCTCCACGTGTGGAAGGAAGGACCATCCAAGCATGAGTGAGATGGTCTGGTGTCCACAAGTGACGAATCTTCCTAGACGATCACATCCTATTCACAATGTAGTGAGAAATGTAAATGTCGTGGGCACACAAAGAAAGATCGGTAAACACAAGAGTGGTCGCTTGCTAGTGTGAATGCAGGGTTGCATTAAACACAAGACACTTACGTTTCTGTGGAACTTGGTGAACGAGTGGTTCATATAAAACCTGTGCATGTAAACAATCGCTGTATTTATCGTCAGTTGCGAGCTGGGATGGGAATTAAGGAAAAGACGTCTGATCAATTGGGTTGTACACACAATGTTATGGAACTCGCACACTGAGCATCAAAGTTGTGACACACGAGTTAAGCTGGTGGATCTCATTTGTGTCCTCAGGCAACCCCAGACAGACAGCGTCTAGACGACATGGGGACGGAGCAGGAATGTGGAGAACCTAAATGACGTTACCTGGAAATACAGGTTTCCCACTCTATATGGTGTAGTTGATTTAACACTTGCAGAGACATGCAGAAATGGTGTAAGGGTGTGAACCTGGGCTTTACATATAACCAGGACAAGGAAAGGAAGAAGGAGGAAATAAAACACAGCTGCTTTTCAAACTCTGACTTGTTTTCTTTCCCCCCCCCCCCAAGCATTTAATTGCAATATTATACAGACAAGCAGACTGGACAGTTAACTAACCAACAAACAAACACACAGCTGTTTTGGCTTTATCGTGTCAGTGAGGTGGAGTTATAACACCGTGTATTACCACTAGCTTGCTGGAGAAAACAAGGCCTAGGAAGAGAGAAAACGCCATTAGCCTGAGCCACCTGTCTGTACTAAAGCTAACAGGTTAGCTAGCCTAGCCGGTCACACGTCAGGATACACGTTAAGCCTCTGCCCCATGTCCTGGATGAGATTTGCGGCTTGCTGCCGGTACGAGAGCTCTCTGTCGGGCTCCAGTCCGCACCGGCGCGACGGCGTCGCCTCGAGCTGCTCCCGGGAGAAAAACCAATTGCTGGATGATTCCCGGTGCGCCGCCATTGCTCTCCAACAACAACAGTCGTACACAACGCGTCGACGTCACCACGCAAAGCAAGAGCAGCGCGTCGACGCTCACGCTTATACGTCATCCGGAAATGAAAGAGGGTTCCCACGGAGGTCACGTGACATTTATATAAGCGGGCGAGGTCATGTGACCTACATATTAGCATTAGCATTGCATATCCCCAATTTGGTCGTTTATTTTCTCTTTCTTTCTTCGTTTATTTTATCTATTGCTATTATTTATTTACAGATTCTTCGTTAAGTTTGCTTACACCTCATATCTTCTATTTATTTATTTATTTATTTATTTTTTACACCTGAATCTTGCATGTTATACAGCGAGATCACGTGACACACATCCACTCAAGTCCCTGTGAAGGAACCACAAAATTGACCTTATTTTAATAACTATTTAATAGTAACCGTTTATTAATTTTCTCCCACAGATTATACTGTACATGACTGCTTATAGAATAAAGAGTATGCTACATTGATTACGATTATATACTATACAGTATACAAACACTAGAGCAAAGGTTCTCAAACCTTTTCTGCCTAACGTCCCCTGACCCATTCCACGAACAATATGTAACTTATATACTAACATTCATAATGATGGTGTATAATAACATGTTTGCTAGTGTAAAATCTAATACAGAATATCTCCCCGGGAATCTGTGTGTGTAGAGTTTGCATGTTCGCTCCGTGCTTGGTGGGATTTTCTCCGGGTTCTGGGTTCGATTCCAGCGTCAGTTCTGCGGAGAACCCGAGAATGTGTGTTTGTGACTCGTGCCCTAACACTCCGGGTCTTAGGCACCTGCGGCTCTGTATACAGGATTAAGTGGTGTAGACGATGAGTGAGTGAATGAGTGAACTGTGTGCTAGTCACAGTGCTTTAACATTCTTGCAAAGTGACTTTTTACATTACACACAGACACACATCTCTCTCTCAGTACTTTTTGTTTTACTACTCAGATCTAATGTGCTTTAATAATTCAGAAAGTATAAAGTTGTATAAAGTGTTTATAAATTCATATTCCATAGTCAGTGGAATTATTTTACTGTTAAAGGCGTCACTGGCTATAAAAAGATTGAGAAAAACTGTACCCGACTGCTATTAGAGAATCATAATTCAAGTATCGTTAAACATTAGCCTTTAAATGTCTTTCCTATTTTTACTGTGTTAAATAATTCCTTTCATCACTTTTTCAACCCACAGGCAGTTTTCATTATCACATCCCCAACAACTTGTCATTGATATGCTAATAGAAGACATCAGTTTTAATAATTTCCTTTGGTGTGCTAATAGCCTTCTCAGCAACTTTGTTCTCTGCCGTTAAAATCTTGAGCAGAAATATACGTACGTTTATTTTTTACTGATATGAAACCAATAAACAAGCTGCATGTTGCTGAGCTGATTTGTGGGTTTTCATGCAGCAATCTGTTATGCTCAAAGCTCAGAAAAGCCTTCATTTGTAAATGATCCACTACATTTCATTTGACCCAGCATAAATAACCCAACAATGTGTTTACAAAAACAACCCAGCATTTTTTTTGTGTAATCACTCACCTTTAGAACTCTACCTTTAAAGCATTAATGAGTTATGGCGTTGCAAATCTGACCTTCATTATGGCATTTATGATTTTCAAAGTCAACGCACAAGAACACTTTGGGAGAGTGACTTAACCTTTTCCGAGTTCCAAGTATGCCAACCCTAGGCTGCAATATGGGGAATAAATCACAAAAACAAACACATATACAGTATATATATATATATATACTCAGCAAAAAAGAAACGTCCTCTGACTTTCAACTGTTTTTACTTTCAGTAAACTTAATGTGTAAATATTTGTATGAACACT
>JAQQZT010000036.1:4582758-4592843 GCA_030068275.1 Clarias platycephalus | reverse complement strand
GTCCAAAGACATGCAGGTTAGGTTGATTGGCGTTCCCAAATTGCCCGTAGTGTGTGTATGTGTGTGTGCCCTGCGATAGATTGGCTCCTGGGATAGGCTCCAGGTCCCCGCGACCCTGAATACAAGGATGAAGCGGTATAGAAGATGAATGAATGAAAACTCTTTTTATTTTTCCTTACATAATCCTCTGCTACACTAATGCACTTATCCCAGCGTTTCAGCTAAAATATATAAATCAAGGTAGAAAGTTTTCTCAGTACATTGGTGCTATGATCGGGCTTCCTGCTTCATGTCTCAAACGCTGGCCTCCCAGGAACTCCTTTAATGCCCCAAACATGTGAAAACTTGTGAGGTTAGGACTTGCTGCATGTGCAAATGGTGTTGGTGATTGATGGTGTGTACAGTTCCTGCTAATTTTTCACCAAAAATTTCTTTACAAGTCTGGGTTTGACTTGAATGCCCCTCATACATGAGTCTTGCTCCCAGGAACCATTCTGGGGTCATTATGTGAGGTGCTCTAGATTCCTCTGTCTATGTATGTGTGCATTTATTGCTGATACTGTTGTACGATGTGTTGTAGCGCTTGTATTTGATTGCAATTTTTACACAACACCTAAATTCAGAAGGAACTCCTCGCAGGTTCAATAACATTTGTCCCACTCCTCTATGATCCCAGGTTCAAATAAACCTCATGAATGAAAATGACCTCAGATTTAAACACTGCACGAGTTTTCCAGTTAATTTTTTAAAAAGTGTTTACTTTTTTGGTGTAGTGGTTGGCAATAAAGCCCTGCACCTCCAGGAGTGAGGGTTCGAGTCCTGCTTCGGATCTTTGTATATAGAGTTTTCATGTTCTCCTCAGGCTTGGTGGGTTTAGGCTAATTGGCGCTCCCAAATTGCCTGTAGTGTTCCCTGTGATGGATCGTCACCTCGTCCAGGATGATGTATCCTGCCTTGTACCCTGCGATAGGCTACAGGCCTCCTGTGACCCTGAACAGGATAATCTGTATGAGTGAGAGTGTTTCAGCTAGTCTTGTCTTGGACTTTTACCAAATAAACCACCACTCTTATGTTTCTTTATTCTAGCACTGACTTTTTGACTTGGTGAAGGAAGAACAAGTGCCTGTGTTCCAGACGACTGAGATACTGTGAGATAGACGAGGAAGAATTTAGTATTACGTGAATGGGAGGGATCACATTCCCGAGTTATCTTTTTCCATTTCATTTATTTTTTAAAGTGCCAGCACTCTAATCCCAAGCGCCCCTCACCATGTGACCACTCCGTGATGTATTTAGTGCAGCGCTAAATAGAGGAAAAATGTACAGCTTCACAAAACATTCTTTAACAAATCTTAGACAAAGAAGAGGCTTGGCTCAGACAGTGCACAGTGTGTAGGTTTTTTTTTTTTTTTTTTTTTTTTGTGCTTTCGTTGCTCCACCGTTTATTGGATCACGTCTGTTCGTTATATGAAGAGACAGAGTGGTTTGTTCGGCATGGTTTGGAAACTGCACAATGCATTACGAAATTAAATACAGTTAACTTAGTTTGGTGTGGAATGTTAAAGGGAAGTTCGTTGGCTTCATTCGTAGACGAGGAATTCGCATCTCTAGACATATCCTCGTATGATGGATTGATGTGGAGGAACTAACTACTGAAGGTTCTTCTGTATGCATGAGGTTGTTGCTTCTCCTGTAAGACAGTTCTTTTCTTTCTTTTTTTACACATTTTGAAGATTTACTAAATTGGAGCCGAATTCGACAAATAAAAAATTCTAAACACCCTTTACATTTTTTTTGCGTAAATTCTAGATATTAAAGTCCATTAGTCCATCTTGTTCATCTTCAGCCTGTTTTATCTTAAGCATAACAAAATAAAAAAAGTGAAAATGTTTAATAAATATAATAAATATCAAAAGGAATCCCCAAACATATGGTACCCCATGTTCTGGGTTTGCTCTTCACACCCCTCTTTGCAGAAAAAATTTAGGCTCCATCACGGACCAGTGGATTAAAAATAAGCCTCACTCATAGCATTATTATTTTTTATGTTTTTTTTATTTTTTTACTTTTTCTGACAGGTCTCTTGGAGAGCAGCATGCGTCTAAAGCCTCATGAAGCTCAGAGTTACAGGAAGAAGGCATTATGGATATCGTGGATCTCCATCGTAGTGACGCTCCTCCTGGCAGCGGCGGCATTCAGTAAGTCAGCACTTTTTCTTTCACTAGCTTGCTTTTTGTAGTACTGGGAAGTTGGTGCTGTTTGGGCAGTGAAGTGGACGGTCATCGGACTGGGAACAGTAATTTACTTGACAGCTTGAGGAGTTACAGTATGAAATCATCCACGGGAACACATAGACAAGAAGTCACATCAGCTACAGATAACATGACTGGTGTGAATTGTTGTATATTTTACGATGATTGAAGGAAAGAAATCCCAACCAGATCCCTAAATGAGGACAAATGAAGATTAGAAATGTAATTATGATAAAACTAACAGAAGGAAGAGATGATGTGTGTGTGTGTGTGTGTGTGTGTGGTAGTGAATGTGCTCCATTAATGGAAAGATCAGTATATGTATTGCTGAGGAGGCACTTGTACAGTATATTACCTCTTAGTCAGCCATTTTCGTTGAGATTTGTGCATGTGGCTAAATGTGCAGGCCATTCAAGTCAAACCGGGACTTTTGATTCGTGCACAATAACAGAACACAGTTCATGAGAGTAAAAACTCCCTTTATTTCCCTATATAATCCTCCGCTACACTAATGCACTTATCCCAGCTTTTCACTAGAGCCTGGAGACCATCAATGTAGAACGTTTTCTCAGTACGCCAGAGCCATGATCGACCTGCCTGCTTCACGTCTGAAACGATGGCCTCCCAGGAACTCTTTTCATTTTCACCATTAAGATGTTTCACTGCGGCTAAGAGTCTCATCACCGTACTGTGCTTAAAGTCGTCTGAAAATGTCAATCGGTTTTTACGCTTTCGTTCACAGGACCGTTCATCATAAGTCCGGGTTTGACTTGAACGCAAGTACGTACTGTATGAAGAAACTCCTTACCGGTTTATGTAATAGTTGAGCGGGAATGTTTTGTTCGGTGCGGCCTTTGGAACTTTCACTCACAGCTTTACGAAAAGATTCATAATGAGGTGTATTCATTGTGCCTTCTCTCAGGCAATCATTATATTTTAGAGAACTAGACCAGGTCTTTTGGGTTTGAGACAAGGTTCTTGTTAAACAAGGTCGTTTAGGGTCAAGCAGCCTGAATGGAGGCATCGCTACTGCTAGAAACACATTTTTGCTTTTTAAATTGGCACAAAATTGAAGGTCTCATCATATTTTTTGCAGAGCTCCCGCTCCTTTAGTTTATGTAACATACAGTATTCTGATAGGAATCTACAGTGCTGTGACAAAGTCTTCGGCACCCTGTTTTTTTTTTTTCTCTATACACCTCTTATCCTGTACAGGCTCGGGGCACGAGGCGCCATGGGCCAGTCCATTATAGTGCACACAAGCACACTCACTCACTCACTCACTCACTCACACACACACTCACACACAATTGGAAATGTGCATGTATTTGGACTGTGGGAGGAAACTGGAGTAGCCAGAAGGAACCCACCAAGCACACAGAGAAAATTCAAACTCCATGCAAACTGACCCGAGGTGGGAATCGAACCCTCGACCCTGGAGGTGTTCACAGAAAGCGGCATATTATGTAAGAGAGCACTTTTTAAACAAACGCACGCACGCACGCACGCACGCACGCACGCACGCACGCACACACACACACACAAAAAGAGTTCTGTTGAATGCTCAGTAATACAGCAACAATCCTGTTCAAAATCAGATTAAATAACTGCTGCAGAGGAATTATGCCTTCAGAAATAAAAAAATTCAAGGTTTATACATTATGCAAGGAACAGAAAACAGTAGGTCATGGTTAAGGCATTGGACTATGGTTCGGAAGATCTCAGGTTCAAACCCCACAACCACCAAGTTACCACTGTTGGGCCCTTGAGCAAGGCCCTTCACCTCAACTGCTCAGATGTATAATGAAATAAAAATGTAAGTCGCTCTGGATAAGTGTAGTCAGCACCCATCTGTATGATGCTTCTTTACAGCTGCACAGTGATACATTTGCTCTAATAGTGATCCTAAATTCCTCGAGTGTCCTCATGTTTGTTTTGCTTTATATGCAAAACTGTCTGATTGAAAACAGTGCCCCCTACTGGAATCCCCCAGGAGCATGCATAATATATGTATTTATTTATCTATTTATTTCAAGCCCACATATACAGTACAGTGGTGTGAAAAAGTGTTTGCCTCCTTACTGAATTTTTTTTTTTTTGCATGTTTGTCACACATTGATTTTTCAGATCATCAAACAAATTTAATTATTAGTCAAAAGTAACACGAGTAAACACATCATGCAGTTTTTTTTTTATTATTAAGGAAAAACAAAATACAAAACTACATAGCGCAATGAGTCTGTTACAGTCGCTGTGGAGGAATTTTGGCCCGCTCATCTTTGCAGAATTGTTGTAATTCAGCCACATTGGAGGGTTTTTGAGCATGTACCACCATCTTAAGGTCATGCCACAGCACCTCAATTGGACTCAGGTGAGGACTTTGACTAGGCCACTCCAAAGTCTTCATTTAGTTTTTCTTCAGCCATTCAGTAGTGGACTTGCTGGTGTGCTTTGGATCATTGTCCTGCTGCAGAACCCAAGTTCACTTCAGCTGGAGGTCACAAAAAGATGAACGAGCAGCTTGGACAAGTATTTGCACCAATCCTACTGTGTGTGTGTGTGTGTGTGTGTGTGTGTGTGTGCTCTAATGTTTCTTCTGTTCCGCGTGTAGCCCTTAAAGCCCAGGGCATTTTAGCCTTTTTTTTTATTATTTTTTTTAATAAGCATGTATAAGGCTCATTTGTGTGCAGTATAGAGGGAAATATCCCACAGAATAGGAAATATGATGAAAGTTTATTTTATTTTAAATATATACACAAACTAAATGCACATTTTTCTGTCTGACAAGCACACACTGACAAGCCTTCCATATAAGAAGCATATATACAGTATATTTTAATCATCATTGACCTTTGCTGAGTTGCCGGCACGTATCTGTGTTAAGTTATTTTTGCATGTATTAGTTCAGATTTCCTGTTTTATACACTCAAGTCATTCTGAAATAAAATATATTCTTAAATGTGTGTAAAATAAATTTCGCAAAGAAGAAGCAGAGATCTTTCCTGGCTCTGGTGACTGTATACGTTAATCATAACGCGTTCCTAAATGCATTGTGGTGCTTTGTAGGTTTATAACCAATCATCTGTCTAAAGTGTGTGAATTCTTAGGTATTTGTAATTAATGACACATTCTAATACATTCATAAACAGGTTTTGATAATTAGAGAATATTCACATCTCTATCCTTGCATTCATTAACACTGCATCCAGATATTGTATTATTTATTAATTTAAAGTTGTCCATATAGGAAATGTTTATAATCCAATAACCAAGAATGAAATGATTTTCTCAACCATTTCAGTATGTTTTCAGGAAAGATTATATGGCTTACCCAGGGTTTTATGACTAAACTAATCTCAGAGCTCCCTCTTCCTGTAGTACAAGCCTCAGGGCTACCACGTTTACGGCACCTGGTGGGGTCGGTACTTGTAATTTACTTCACCATAAACAGTTCTTCTAGGTATAGAATAAAGAGTCTTCTGATACCAAGAACTTGGTGAATAATGCAGATGCCGTTTAGAGAAGGATGAGGAACTAATTTATTGTAATAAAGCGCAGGACATTGATTTGTTAAATCTGACCGGTCAGGTGGTTGACACATTTTCTATAACTAGAGCTTTAATGGTTGTGCAGCTACAAGATACATCACGTGATTAGACACTTTTAACTCATTTCTTAACAGTTATATTGGAAGACGTTTGTGGAAAAGATGTTACTGTATTATTAGCCAGGATGAAGCAAAGAAAGCAACTAAGGAGAATGCTGAAATCGCTGGAACCTGGTTCACTTTCATCTTCTGTACCACTTTATCCTGTATTCTGGAGCCTATCCCAGGAGACTTAGGGCACGAGGCAGGGTACACACTGGACAGGGCACACACACATACACACTACGGGCAATTTGGGAACGCCAATTAGCCTAATCTGAATGTCTTTGGACTGTGGGAGTACCTGCAGGAAACCCACCAAGCACGGGGAGAACATGCAAACTCCATGCACACAGAGACGGGAATGGAGTCTGGCCGGGAATCGAAGGCGACAGTGCTAACCACTACACCACCATGCCGGCTGGAACCTGGTTAAGGATTGTAAAACCTGGAAGGACAGTGCAGACCTATTGACAGACAAAATCACAGCTATGTTTAATAGTGAAAGTAAGCGCATTTACAGTATACACACACTCGCACACAAAGAATGTGATGAGAACTTTGAGTTTGGGACTGAACAGCTATGTGTCCATAAGAAAACCACTTGTGTCTAGTGAAACTCAACAGACAAAAGGCGTCAGTTTGCTAAGGAGCATAAATATTGCACTTTAAAGCGATGGAAAAAGGGTCATGTGATCTGATGAGTCCAGATTGAGCCTGTTCCAGAGTGATGGGCGCATCGGAGTAACAAGGGAATCCCATGAAGCGATACATCCATCATGCATAGTGGCCACTGTACAAGCCTCTGGAGGCAGTGTTATGATCGGGGGCTGCTTTAGTCGAAGCTCAGCAACGTTATGCGGCAATAAAATAAAGTCAGCTGACAACCTGAATGTACTGAATGACCAGGTTATCACGTCTATGGAGTTTTTGTTTCCTGATGGCACTACCATATTCCAAGACTCAAATTTTGAAAGAGATTGGGATCTGGGGAGCAGCCTTGGGCTCTTTGGCTGCTGGGCCTAATGCGTGGCCTGTGCACTGGGTGTTCTGGTGTCTCTCCATCATGGCCATTGTTGACTGTTTTGGTGATTTGTGCTGCATTGGCTTTTCTGTAGAATCAGAGTAGACAGGCTAATTTTTGGTTTCTTGAAGGCCCATGATCCTGTCAGCAGATGAATAGTTGGTGACCAGTGTTATTCCATTTCACCTGCCAGTGACATACTGTAATGTTACGCCTGATACTCTTTGTTCAGGATAGGTTCAAGATCTTCATGCGTATGTATCATAATCATTAGCTGATAAACCAACTGCTGTTCATCATGTAACCGTTCCTGATACAACCAAGATCTGCATTTCCAAGTTGCAAGTGAAGAAGACTAGAGAAGAAAGCTGAGCCAAGTTTTTATGGGTCATTCTCAAGATCTAAGATCTCATACCTGACTGCGCTTCTCACCAGCTTGTTTGCTTAGAGAAGTAATTCTGGATTATGCTCAAACACACCGAGCTGTCAGATCCATGAGTAATCTGTATCAGTCAAACGCACTGATGGCACCGAGCCCAGGCATCTTCCTGCGTTTATGTGCTTAGTCATTCATCAGCCGTAACGTCACATGAGCAGATGGTGGGGGCTTGTGACTCCTCAACCTTTTCTCCAGTCTCGCGATGATGAACACCCCGCTTTGTTCTCTCTGTGTTTGTGTTTCGTGATGGCATTCAGACACTGGTCAAATTTGCTCTTTGTGGGTAACCCACATGTAACCATTTAATAATTGAGACAGTGAGACAGACCAGACTCAGTGTAATGATTTCCGCCTGTATATTATGTAATATATCACTTGGATATGAGAAAGAGGATGATAAAATCGTAACTGTTTAGGGTTTTCTATAGCAGTACAACCCTGCTTTAGTCATGTCTTCCAATTCCTGATCCTAAATTGCCATTACCGTGTACCATATTCTTTCTCCCACTGAGCATATGCCAAATCCTGGTAATTACACAAATTAATATTTTCTTTCTTTCTTGTTTTTTAAATTCTCATTAAGGTAGTTTATCGCGTTTAATATTTAATATTTTGTTGAAATTATAATTTGTGCACCATGAACATTAATGGAAAACCGTAATCCTTGCCATGTGCAAAATAATTGCTTAGAAACATTTATGAAACATTTATGTCTGAATTTTATTTCATATAAAATACGCACACAAACAAAAAACACCAGGACCAAAAATATAGTTTTAACTAAGAACTTGAACAAATAATAATAATAATAAAATATAAAATAAATAAATAATAATAATAATAATAATAATAATAATAATAATAATAACAACAACAACAACAACAACAACAACAATAATAATAATAATAAAAGATTAATAAAAAATGATAATAATAATAATAATAATAATAATAATAAAAGTTGTTCACATATGTTCACATGTCCATCCATCTTTCTAGGAACCTCTGTTGTTCAACTAGGGACCGTGCAGGTTAATGGTGACCATTGTACAGTATTTATTCCCATTTCACGCCTGTGGTAGAACCTCCAATCAACATTCACACACTACGGGCTATTTGGGAATGTCACTTAGCCTAAACTGCATGTCTTTGGACTGTCGCCGGAAACCAACAAAGCACATGCAAACTCCATGCACACAGACCCTAAGGCAGGAATCGAACCCAGACCCCGGAGGTGCAAGGCGGCAGTGCTTATCATTATGCCACCATGCTGCATGTTATGTTAATATACCTGATAATATAAACCACTAATCAAACACTAAAGTAGGCTTAGGATAGTCCTAGGATTAATAGTATTCATTGACATAGAAAAAGTTTGATGTTGGGCTGTATAATTAAATTACTGTACTAGCTTAAAATACTGTATGCATTTTTCTTTTTTTCTAGACCACTTGAACAAAAAATAGCAAGTTACCTATATTTACTTCATGTTCTAGACCTTACTAAATTAAATATTAATTCAGAGTATTAGAGCCCATTAAGCCATTATTAATAATACCATTAATGACATGCTGACATCATTTGGTTAATAAATAGCTGCTCCAGTAGAAGTGTCCCAGCTATTCACCCATGTGCTAAAGGTAATGTGAACAGACACTTGAACTCCAATAACTGCAATAACCTTCAAACACTCCTTTATGTGTTTCTGACAAATTAGGCTAATGTTCACATTACAAATATCTGACTTTAATATGAACGTGTCTGTCCTCTGGTACAGCATGCACGCACACATGGATAAGTCTTTGCTTGTGCCATCTGGGTTAAAACACATCATATCATTTGTTTCAAACAACAGATGTGATTTTAGCAACAAAAAAAAACATTCTTGGGGTTTCGCTCTGAAAGATGGCAGGCAGTGACTCGACTGTATTTGTTGAGATCCAGAACAAGGAAGAAAGCCAGACACTGGATCCAGTGGCTGGGGTTAGATCATTGGCTGGGAATCGAACCCAGGCCTTCTGCATGAATATGGGTTCCTGGGAATGTCTTCTGGATCTAAATGATCCCTGAACATCATACGTTGTTGTTGGGTTGTTCTGAAGGCACTCCTAAGGTGGCTCTACGAAGAGTGGATTCCATGCCGTGTTCGGGGGAAAATCTTGGATAGGACCATCAACCTGGCCATGAACTTATGACCAGTATACAAATGCTGGATTCTTATAAGACCGCTTTAAGAAGATCGTAGGAAATGCTCGGAAAAATTATTCGTATGGTGTTAGCAGCTGTTTATATATGTGTATTTGTGATTGCTGCTTTACACAAGGCAACAAGCCAGATTTTAATAATAACCATGTATGGCAGTGTGAAACAGGTCCCGGCTGATTTCTCTCATACTGTATAAGCCCCATTACAAATACTAGATAAATGCAAAACCGTTTTAGGTGGTGGTTTAAAGGAACTATGAGCTTTTTATGCCAAATAAAGAAAAATTATTACCCAGAAAAGACTATTATAATAAAACCAAAGACATTTCTGAAAGACTTACCTTCCAGGGAATATACCGGGAATCTGCTCAATTTTATAATCTGGTAGTTCTTGATTAAGGATATAAATGATATAAATTCATCCCTTTATATAAGATGATCATTTGTACAGTGGCTTGCAAAAGTATTCGGCCCCCTTGAACTTTTCCACATTTTGTCACATTACAGCCACAAACATGAA
>JAQQZT010000036.1:4560828-4573328 GCA_030068275.1 Clarias platycephalus | reverse complement strand
ATCAATGTACATTTCCTTTTTTATTTTTTATTTTTTGCAAAACACTATAACTCCAACTCCCAGAGCTGTGTCACAATAAATCAGCCTGAAATTTTCTTCGTGGTATTTTCAGTATGAAATTTAATATCAATAAAATGCTTATTGGGTTTTCATGTGAAAATAAATAAATAAATAAATAAAACTCATGCTTTGATTGTGTCTGTGTGGTGAGTCACTGGTAGCAACTTGGAACAAGAAAAAAAAGTCTTGTTGCACACAAAACCATTGTTCGTTAAAGCTCATGACAAACATTATAAGTAAAATCTATAGTTTACAACATCAGTCTCCTTCTATATAAGTTCCACTTTGGTACATGATGTTAAGTTTTTACCATAGTACGTGTATAGACTATGTGACACTTGTCAGGAGTTATCTGACCTCATATTCATCCTAGTCCCTTGAACAGAGTGAATGTAACAAGAATAAGCAAACGCAGATACTGTACAGTACTTCTCACACACAGTGTGCATATCTCACGTGATATCTTATGGGTTCCTCCTGATTGCATTAGCGTTACTTCTCTGCTTATGTTTTTCTTATATATTTTTTTAATATTACTAAGTATAATTGCATTGCTATAGACAACCTTGTGCTCCAGGAAATAAAAGTTAAGTCACTCAAACTGTTCAAATGTAATTAAAAAAATATTTTTTACAGATACTGATTGCAACACAGTACTCCAGGGCAACAATGAATAACTAACTGAGTTTGTGGTTTTTGTGGGACATTCAAATTCCAAGGAGATTAAAACATCAAGCAGCAGAGACATGTTAAATCCTGATTGTAGTCCTTAAAGCTCACTCACTCATCATACAGTATATAGCACTTTATCCTGTATACGGGGTGGCAGGGGGTCAGGAGCCTATCCCAGGAGACTTAGGGCATGAGGTGGGGTACACCCTGGACATGCAAACTCCTTACACACAGAACCCAGGTGGGAATCAAACCCATACCATGGAGGTGCAAGGCAACAGTGCTAACCGCTAAGCCACCGTGTTGCCTATCCTTAAGGCTGCAAAAAGAAAATCTAAAAATAAGTTTACCTTCAATACATTACAAAACAATTCATCACTATGCTCATTTTTTGATTAGAAGAGAAATTGCTTAAAGTCATGCTTTGCTAAAAAAAATCTGTGACTTTTGAGTACGCATCTCAAATCACATGATCTTTAATATTTTCTCAAACACCATTACGTTTATTAACAGCTGCATTGTGCCAGAATCACTATTCCAACCTTTGAGGGAATTAGGTTTTATATTATTTTTTATAATTACCTAATAAAGTGGGTCACAATACTCTTTTTTTCTGCATCTGAGTGAATTCTCTTTTGTTTTTGTGGTTTGAGCAACAAAACCACCATCCAGACTGTGGAACATAAAACACCTAACTGGGAAACTACTACAGTTACAAAACCAGAGCGATGTCATTTCAGCACTACGGCTGCAGGTGGATCCAGTTAGTTTTTTCGCTCACTAGTCAGGTTATGCAAAAACCGTTAGTAATAATACATTTTCAGCATGTCATCTGATATTACTGTTTGTTTCATCTAACTCGTCAAGAATCCAAGCACCAATAACACGGTTTTGACTTGTTTCTAATAAAGAATGATTGTCCCTGGAAGGCAGCATGAAACAAGAACATGCTGTTTCCAATCCATTATCACGTCCTTCCTGGATTACCTCCTTATTACCTCCGTGCCTCGGAAAATATGATTGAAGCAACATTTTTCTGAATATAGACTTACTTTCAGTAAGAAATGTGTTCTTTCGGTTTTAGATTTGCCATCGTTAGGTTTCAAAGTAGTGGCGATGAAGCTCGTATTGCTAAGAAGCGCCAAGCAATAACAATAGAGACAAAAGTGAAAAATGATTGAGAGAATAGTTCTTTTAACATGAATCATTCAACCATCAGCATGATTCTGAACAGCACTGTATTGTAATAAACTGTTTATAGTCAATTGTGTTAGTATCCTAGTACCTAGACAAGTTTTTTGGACTTATGAACTAATTAGACTTACAAACAAGCTCTCAGTACTGAACTTGTTCATATGTTGGGGACTCGCTGTAAAAACAGATCAGGAGCAGTGGTAATCCAAATAGAGTAACCAAAACAGAAAATAATAATGAAACCAAACAGATGCTTATAATAATAATACTAATCAACCCAACTGAACACACCTGTGAGTCAAGATTAGACTGTGAAGCATCAACCAACAAACACCTATGCCAACGTAAAAGTCCCAGAAAAAACAAAACATGGAGTAGTCCACAGGTACAGAATGGCATCCAGGGGTTACAGTATACCTGACATTTAGAGCTCATTTGCTGGGGCACTATTTTTCAGATGTTTCATGTTTCTTACTTTGACAGTTTCATATAGTAGGTAAACATTCAGCATTAAAACTGTGCAAAGGAACCTCGAGAACAAAGTGTGTCGAGCATCAGTCGTTCTCTTCAAAAAGGACCATTTATGAGGCCCTGAATTAAAATGGCTTTTCCTCCCAAATTGTCTGTTGTGTGTGCTCTGTGATAGATTGGCACCCTTTCCAGAGTGTACCTTGTCTCGTGCCCAAAGCCTCCTGGGATAGACTCCAAGCTCAAAGAAATATCCGTTATATCCGAAGTCTGCTATAACCAGAGTTGGTCATGCCATATATAAGAAAATGCCTAGAGTGTTTCTTAAAATGATGTTGCATTCTGGCAGGTATGATTAGTCAGTGTCATCCTATACAAGTATCTCAAGTTGTCTGACTATCAGGAGTTAACGACTTGTGGACTTTACACAACATTTTACACAAAACAGTGTATGAGCTGTTGTTGTTCTGTTTGCTCAAGAAATAGTTAACAAGGAGCATATGCGACTTCCAAGAGTAGTTGATGGGGTTTGGCAAGCTATCAATGGATCCTGAAGAGATTCTGAACCCAAGCAGAGCTTCAACGTCATTGGCAACACAGTAGCATCCCTGCTGGTGTTTTACATCGTAGTTATTTATAAACTATGTGGTCGTCTGTTAATCAGCCTGTCTGATCAGTGCAGACATGCTGCAATAACAGAATAAAACTACACATGTCAGCAGCCACAGGAACTATGACTCCAGTATAGGCAAACTTTCCTTAGAGAACCGTGTCCATTATAGCCGTGATTTCTTTATAACTTATAAGTTTGTTATAATGGGATTATACTGTATAGAGGATAAATATTACTGTATAGTGTGTTCACCCCACCACTTACTGTATGAGGGTCTTCCCTAGTCTTTGTACACTGTAGCATTACAAATTCCCTTCACTAGAACCAAATGGTACAAAAATGTCCTTGTGCACAAACAGAGCTCCATGAAGATGTGTGATAAGGTTAGTGTGGAAGAACTGAAGTTGCCAGCACAGAGGCTTGACTGATCTTAACACCACTGAACACCGGATAAACTGGAACGCCTGACTGAACCCCAGCATTAGTACCTGATCTCACTAAATCTCACGGAAAGCCTTAACAGAAGAGTGGAGGCTTATTATAAGAGGAAATCTGGAATGGGATGTTTGACAAGCAAATATGGGTGTGATGGTCAGGCATTCCCAAAACTTTATCCATACATGAGGGTGAGTCAAATGGACAAATGGACGCCCCTCTTGTGATTTGCACAGAAGACGAGCAGCGTGTAGTGATTAGTTTGTTTGTGGTCTGAGGGTTTACAGTACCTGGTGTCGAAAAAACTCACAAAAGAGCATAAACAGAAGTGATTGGATATCTGCAGATGAAATTTAGACCGATACTCTAAGGAAGGAGAAAGTTACTTTACTGACAAATCATTACTGAGGGTGAGACATGGATTTATAACCGTATTTAATCCGAAGAGGACTGCTATCCAAGGGAGTTGTTGTCATTCGTGATGATGCACAGCTACACTCATTCCATGAGGTGTTAAAGCATCCTCGTAGTCCCCTATAGTCCTGATCTTGCTGCACTGGACTTTCACCTATTGGATGAAGATTCACTTCTGATGAAGAAGTGAAGACAGCGGTGCATTTGTGGCTTGCAGCTCAACCATTTTTTCTTTTTTTCCCAGATTTTCTCCCTAATTTTAGTAGTATCTAATTCCTCCCCGTCACTAGGGTGCTCCCACATTAAGCTACTACTACCACTCATACCCCTTTTCCACTGCTCTGGTTCCCGTGCCGGTTCCCAATTTTGGAACCAGTGCCGCGCTTTTCCACAGAAAGAAATTGGTGCCGGTGCCCTAAAATAAGCACCAAACCGACCCCTAAACTCTGCTGGTCTAGTCGCAAGAACCCGTGACGTCACGAGTGGTGGACGGAGTTATAGGGAGCGTTTAAAAAAAAAAAATGCCGGAGACCCAAAGTCCGTTAATGTGGAGCGCGGATGAAACAAAAGCGCTTTTAGCAATTTGGACATCTGCCGAGATTCAGCAGAAATTGGAAAGTGATTTAAGAAAAAAAAAAAAAAGTGTATGAGGAAATAAGAGAAGAACTACCGGTAATAGTCGCAGGCTTTACACGAACAACCGACCAAATAGTCAAAGCTAAAAAAACTGAAGAAAGACTACAGGGACAAAAATCGTTGTCCATGTCGATGACTTTCAGCTGTTATAACACATTGAATAAGCTGCCTATGGATGCTGAAATACATTTTCATAGTTTGAAGTAAACTAACTTCGGCCATGTTCGTTTCTGTTTAGTGGGCGTGGCCTGTGACGTATTATCATGCAGCTCCCGCTGAGCTCCTGTCTAGTGTAAATGCTGACCGGCACCTGGCACCAGCACCAGTGTAGTGGAAATGAGATATCAGTTTGGTAGTGTGGAACCCTGATTGGCTGTAAAGTCATGATTAATGTGGGAGCACTAAGTACCTCTCATCCCTCCCCTTTGTGAGAGCTCGGCCAATCAGCTCTCTCTAGACCTCCGGCTACGAGAGGTTACAGCATCACCCGGGAATCGAACTCTTTACCACTGCGCCACTCGGAGGCTGAAGCTTAAACATTTTTAATGAGGAAATATGAACGCTTTGTTGACAGATGGACAAAGTGTATTGAAAAGCAATGAGATTATGTAAAAAATTTAATATGTATTTGTTTTTTCCCAAAAGTTCATTAAAATAAATTCTACAGACAGAGTGAGGATGATTTTTGACTCACCCTTGCAGTATCTTTGGTATGATTCTGTAGCATCACCTCCCCTCAAACACAATCAGTGCTGCATGCAGAGTCACGGAGAGATGGAGAGGAAGCAGATGACTCTGCGCTACAGAAGAAGGAGCACTCACTCACTCACAATGACCCAGCACTGTAGGTCTTGCATTATTAAAGATGACAGTGGGAGAGTGCTCACTTATTCACACCCTCCATACTGCAGTTGCTGATTTGTCTGGCTGAGGTTCAGTAGGGAGTCTAAACTCTGGCAAAAGTGAAAAGCTAAAGACGGTTATTTTATTAATCTGGAGAAAGAGGCTTTTTATTCAGTTCCAAGCTGATGCATTTACCTTATATTGAATCTTATCAAATCATTACAAATAGTAAACATAATCTGAGCTATATGGCTGGACAGTTGTTTCCTAGATAACCTAGTTTTGGTGATCTTACCAGTTATACAGTCACAACAAACAATGAATGTCCCCAAAACTAAATAGACGGCCCAAGAAAATGAAATAATTATAATCGTGGTTATTTGTGAATTTTTGTTATCTAAGAAGATAATGATCAAAAATCTGCACCATTCAGTGACACCTCATGATTCAATTGGAATTCATGTCACACACCACGCTGTAATAGGAACGTCTCTCATCCCAGCCCTCTGCTGACACCGAGACTGAGACTTACAGTCGTGGGCGACTTGAACTGTGGTCATTAGCAGTCTTCACACAGACCGAGGACTGCAGGCTCACACATGCACAGGCACATATGCTTGTTTCAACGTTTGGTGACTTTGTATATTGATGACTGGCTAAATGCCTTGCCTAAACCTAAAGCTACATTCAACCTTAATTTCAATTAACAGAAAGAACATTATAAGAAAAGGAAAGATAAATAATAAAGATATTCACTAATCAGCCATAACATTAACTTATTGAACATTGATGATCAATTATATACCCATAAACTGGTACCAGAATTATGAGCACCAAAGGTTCATTTACAGTATTATTATGCCTGCAGGGACCAAAGGCTAGTCTGCCTGGTCTCGTCCCATGGAAATACCCAATGCAGCAGGACTCACCAAAAAAAAAAAAAAAAACAGCAGGCAAAGAGCCCAAGGCCACCAACCTGGCCCCAAGTTTCCCAAATCCCAATCCTATCGATAATCGATGAGATGCACCGGACAAACAAGTCTGATCCATGGAGGCCACTCCCGCAACCCACAGCGCTCAAAGGATCTGGTGGTAACGTTTTGTGCCAGACATCACAGCACACTCCCAGGTGTCTTGTGGTCATGCCTTTGGGACGGGAGACATCCCAATAGCACAGTGGAAGACATCCCAGTAGCACAATATTGTATGTTATATTGTTATATTGTTATATTGCATAGAATATTGTGTCAATGTTTCATGTTGTAATGTTATGATGTATGTAATTTCACTATTGGCAACATTTACTGGACAAAAGAAAAGACCATATTTAATAAGATTCATTCATTCATCTTCTATACTGCTTTATTCTGTATAAAGTTTTTATTTTGTTTATAATGTTTCTCCTGATATTCAACAATTCCTTGTAATTAAGAAGGTTCTGTGGGCAACTTTTTCCTTGATCTAATTAGCTACCACTATTTGCTGTTTGACTCACTACAAAATCACAATCAAAGCATAAGCTTGGGTTTATTGTTCATTAAAACTCACCCAACATATTACTGATACCAAATTGATCGTAAAAACACAATAAACAAACCACGAACACAACTGCAGGCTGATTTTATCCATCGTCACAAAAATGTAAGGGGTGGAGATAATGTGTGAAAAATCACACAAATACACACTAATATAACCCAAACTGATTTAACAAAGTATTTTGGCATTTGTGCTTTTTAACTCTTGTGAATTAAAGAATGTGCGCATAAAAAATATTCTCTCTCAGTTTGCAATACTTTTTTGCTTCTTGCTTTTCTCAAAACTGCAAAAATGGAATTGTCCCATTTTGCTGTCAAACCCACCTGAATTACGATAGATATGAGGAAGTCAGTACATAGAGCCTAATAAAACTAAGACTTTAAGCATTGGCCTGATTGTGCTTTTGAGAGTTTAAAAAGCTGACGAAGCTTTGTTCGGTGCTTACTTGCTCCTAATAATGTTACTCTGGGCCTTTCATCAGACCAATTACTTGCAATAGGATTGTGAGGAACAGTGATGATAGACTACTCTCAGCTGCTCAGAGCTGCTCACACACACACACACGAGCCTCTTTATTTCTTCAATAGAGAAGTAATTCTGAACGTGTCAAGGACGTTTACGATTCTTACAACAGCTTCGCTGTGCACGTAGCTGATGCTGTGAAGTAACCAACACTTCTCTGTCTATCCTGGAAAACCGCCCACGTACAATATAAACTGACAAACAGACTGAATGTCTATTTCATCGATTCTCTGGGTATGGACATCCTCTTTCAGCTGAAGATGGATTATTTGTAATAAGCCATGGTTACATGACCACCATTGGACCTACAGTACATGCACCTGGTTTTTCATGCTTACTGTCTAGATAAAAAGTCTCTTCAACGTCCAGAAGCTTGTTCCTGTTCCAGGGCATTTAAAGAGCCAGTCAAGGTCAGTTATTATAAACCCAGTCAGGTTTTGGATGATGAAGAAAGGATGGAGCTGCTCTGCGGCTGCAGGAGATGCCTGGCAGGTGTGCTCTGGCTGTGAATTTGAAATGGACAAATCGATAGGACAGGAAGCTTCTTGGCTGATAAGAGAAGAGAGGAAACAAACAAGGCACTCAATAGGAGCTAGAAACAAAAGTAACAGACGGTTCACATGCTTGATTTGCTTATTTGTGATAATTATTTGTCCTCTGCATGTGCATTTCCCATGGATCCTACTTTTCTTTGTATTTTGCTTGCGCCAGTAGATAAATTTTTTTTTGCCAGGAATTATACAGTACTGCTATCATTCTCTACTGCATTGTCCCACTTTTATTAATGTAATGGGCAAAGTTTTAGTCAACGTTTAAGTCAACTTGCTAACCACAATAAGTTTTACATTTAGTCATATGGCAGACGCCCTTATCCAGAGCCACTTACATTTTTATCCCATTATATATCTGAGCAGTTGAGGGTTAGGGGCCTTGCTCAAGGGCCCAACTTGGTGGTTGTGGGATTCAAACCTGGGACCTTCCGAACCATAGTCCAATACCCTAACCACTGAGCTAAAAGGATTTACAGTACAAGTAAAGCTTAGCTGTGAGGCACTTTGTATCTTGATGGAACTCAAACATTCAATAAATTCAAAAATGTATTATTTTATTGATAACATTACTTCTCATGATTAACTTTCTAAAAGAGCAGATTAGCACCGATACGTGTGATAGTCACTAAGGCATTTGCTAGCTGGATTCAGCCAGGTCATTATGTGCTGTACTGGTGGTAGGTGATGAAAGCAGCAATGGTTGTTTCCCTAGGCTTGCTGTGAACCAAGAAACTTTCATCAGTCAGCCGGTGACTGAACTCGAAATAAATTAGACGCCCCATATGTCCTCACCTCAGCAAGAGGGACACAGTCTCTGGCTTCCTGGTGATGCAAGGCCTTTCCTCAAGAATGTCTGACAGGTGGTGTAAAGCATCTTGGCATAAGATCAGAACATAAAAAGTAGCTGAAATTTAGGGGAGTCAACATCACAGCATTGATGATGGGATCTCACTGGGGATTCCTGAGGGTGGTCTTCAGGCAACATGGTCCTTTGAGGTTCTTTGACAGGGATATCCTGAGTAACCAGCCTCAAAAATGATTAACACTAATTAACAGCATTTCAGATTCCGTTATGACGCATCGCAATATCAACTGTTCAAAGGAGATTATTGTATATTTTAGATGTAATTCCTTATTCTTATTTTATGAAAAAAGAAGAATAATGATTTGAAAAATAAATGAAATATGATCAATAGTTTACTTAATTACTTGGTACATGTTTACTTATTTGCTCTCTTTGTTCTCTCTTCTTTTTTTTAGCCGTATCCTTCATGCGACACAGCGCATCAGCCTTTGGATTTGCTGTAAGTTCTCGTTAATATCATTGAATATACCAGGTATACGTTTGCTTATAATGGGTACAGGATTGTCTTTGGATCTCCATTTCTTTACTTACAAGTATGTACATTGTGTTACATTGTTTATTTGTCCATTATCTTAGGCAGGATTTTAGGAACTGGCTGATTGAAGATTTTTTTTTTTTTTTTTTGTGACATATCAGGATCAAACTCGAAATAATATTTGTTTTTGCGATTATATTTTCATAATATTAATTTCAATTAACTAGTTTCATAGATAAAATATATAGCATACCATTTTGAAAGTGCTCGTTGATGCGATGACAATGATAAGTGATGATGCTGTTGTATACCATTTATGTCTCGTTCTGGCAATGTTCAGGGTTTAATTAAATAAAGCCTATTCAAAAAAGATAAAAAAAAAATCAATCTTCTTTCCCAATGGCTGACTATTTGAATTTCAGTTTGATGCAACATTAGACGTGCTGTCATCCGCCATTGTGCTCTGGCGTTACAGCAACGCGGCCGCTGTGCATTCAGCCCACAGGGAGTACATGTAAGTACAGAGAGCTGCAATACTCCAGAATTGAAATAAAGGAAAATTGTATGCACATCTGAAAGGGTGGTTGACGGAATTTAAAAATAAAATGCCTGACACTTGCTTAAAATGGACCCAATGCAAGCTTGAAATCAAAGTGATTATTTTAAGCATAAGTCATAGCATTAACGTTTTTAACAGGGCTATAGATGTTAATATCAAACCATTTTCACAGGTATTTCTAATTACTGTTAATCTAGATATTTTGGCCCACAATGATTTCAGCATACACTATATGGGCAAAAGTATTGGCCAAACCTGCAATGACATTTTATCCAAGTGTATAATCTTCAATATGGTCGCCCTTTTGCAGCTATAAAATCTTCCACTCTCCTAGGAAGGCCGTTTACAAGATGTTAGAGTGTTTGTGTGTGAATTTGTGCCCATTCATTCTGTAGAACATTTATGAGGTCAGGCACTGATGTTGGACAAGAAGGTCTGGCTCGCAATCTCATCCCAAAGGTGCTCGATGGGGAGGTCACAGGGCTCTGTGTTGGGGCCAGTCGAGTTCTTCCACACCGAACTTATCAAACCATGTTTTTAAAGTCGTTGCTTTGTGCACTGGAACACAGTCATGTTGGAATAGAAAAGGGCCTTCCTCAAACTGTTGCCACAAAGTTGGAAGCAGAGCATTGTCCAAGATGTCTTGGTATGCTGAAGCATTAAGATTGCCCTTCACTGGAGATCAGTGGCCTGATTGATTGATTGAAACACCTGAATTCAATAATTAACAGGTTTGGCCCAATACTTTTGTCCATGTAGAGTATATACTGTAGAGTATACAAATGAAACAGAGAAAATGTCCTTTTCTTGTGAACAAAGTAGTGGTTAGAGATTAATGGCATAGTAATGGAGGAGAAATGGCTATCAGGCTGCTTCCTGAATGCTGAACAATTGCTGCTGAGTGGCTGAATGTCACATTGTGAGCAGGATTGATAGACCTGTGTACTGCATACACAGATTTTTATCCTGAAGGCAAAGCTTTGAGCAGCAATATCCCTAGCACTCCCTGGGAATGCAGAGGCAAAAATTAATAAATGATTTTTAAAAATGCTTAATGAAATGCTAAGGAAAAGTTTTTTTTTTTTCTTTTCTTTTTTTTATTAAGACTATTCCAGGCTAGTAGCTAGTAATGGTCTAACTGTCTACTTGTCCTGCAAGTAGGATTCAGTCATTTTAAATTAATTTTATCACCACCACTAGAGCCTGTGTGATACTGGGGGTCATTTTCATCCTGTCCTCCATGTGTATCCTGGGCAAAGCCATTCATGATCTGTCCACCAAGCTCCTGCCCGAAGTGGTGAGTGAATATCACATCACATCACATGTCTGTCATTTTACATCTGTATGTAATGACAAAACAGTAAGAAGGCTGTTTATGTAGGATGGAATACATTAACTGACTTCTGTGTGGGTTGAGGATGTGGAATTTGTTAGATGTAGGTGATCATTTATCAGGAACACTTGTTGTACACATGTACAATATGTACAAAATAAACACTTTCGAATATTAGTATAAAATAGTATAAAGACCAACTGACGGTGGTAAATGTAATTTATTTTCCATGCACACAGACCAAAAGCAGGAATCGAACCCGGACCCTGGTGTTGCAAGGCGAACTACTCTACTCTACCATGCTGCCTTGTGATAATTCGTTTCTCTTTATACTAACCACTTAATTAGTGTATCACAATGCCGTTTGTAGCTACAGTTAGTATAATGAATCATTTGTGGTGCATCATATTTCTCTTCCTAGGAACCAGAATTTTGTAGCACTAATTGCCACTAGACAAACAGTTTATCACGTCCAGCCTCGAAGGTTTGGCATTGCTGCAGTGTGCCTTAGCAACCCGACACCATCTGCAGTTTTTTATGGCCTAAACACATCTAATTAGTGCTGCAGCACAGCTCCAGGCGTCTGATACAAAATTTACTTTCCGGTCAGTGTTAGAAGTGATGAAAAAAAAAAAAAAAAGCAGAATGCAATATGTGAGACAGAATGCAACAGAAACCTGTTTTCATTTCCAAAGCAGCTGTTCAGACCAAACCAGAATACACATCAGGATGTTCTTTACCCACGTTTGGATCATTTAAAAGCTCAGACTAAATTTAGCAAAAAAAAAAAAAAAAAAAAAAAACATTTTCAACAATTCTTTCCCTTTTTTCATTTTTCTGAAGTATGGGACACCTATTTTCTGCACTCTCCTCATCTCCTCAGACTATTAAATGGTAATGAGAACGAGATGCAGTGCTCTCGAGACAGAGCACCTTTTCTACAGCCGTGCAGATATCACAGCTCTGTCTTCATTATTCCAAATGAATTCTTTACCTTATTAATTCATCAGACCGTGTCCCCAAAGATCCTATGAAGTTTCATCCTATGATGATAAGTGAAGTTTCCACCATTTTCATTTAGTTCTTTCGGTGGAGGAGACAGTGTTTTTATTTTAATTGATATTACACTCACTCAGTCATCGTCTATACCGTTTTATCCTGTATTCAGGGTCGCAGGGACCTGGAGCCTATCCCAGGAGGCTTAGTGCACGAGTGCCAATCCATCGCAGGGCACACACATGCTCATTCACACACTACGGGCAATATGGGAACGCCCATTAGCCTAATCTGCAGGTCTTTGGACTGTGGGAGGAAACCGGAGTAC
>JAQQZT010000036.1:4486680-4499413 GCA_030068275.1 Clarias platycephalus | reverse complement strand
AAAAGTAGAAGTACACAAAAAAATCTACTCAATTACAGTAATGCGAGTAAATGTAATTCATTACTTTCCACCTCTGACAAGTTGCTACTTAGGTAAAGGACGGCATGTGTATGTCGTGGAAAGCATTAAACTGGATGAACACAGAACTAGTATAGGATTATATACAAAATCTTGTACAGTGCGAAATATTAACATTACACTGAGGATATCACCCAAACCTTTATTTAATTATTTTATTTTGTACACATATTTGGAGGACACTGCAGCCCATAAGAACCCACGGTGACACAGGCGTCACAAAGCATTTAAATGTTTTGGTGAAGTTCCTTATTCAGCTTTATCCTTGACTTTAACTCATGAAGTCAATAAGTGACTTCTAGTAAACATCCTGGTGCAGTCATGTGAACAATCTGTGAATTTGTGTACCCATGACATCATTTCCAAAGTGGTGGTGTCCCTGGGCAACACATGTGATAAAACTTCTTCATTTTTAAAAAGCTTGTTTTTCTTGACACTGAAAGTAAGTTTCATCCTAATTTAACCGTTGTAATGACTTAATAACATCTTATATTTTTTATTTAACTTGTTCTGACTGCTTTTCTTGAAGAAATTAAGAACATACTGCTGTGACGTATGTTACATAGGGCTTTTAACTCTAAAATTGGCAAGAAAAATTCAAAAATGTGTTCCATGTGGCTCGTGTTATATCCCCCATGACCAAACCAAAAATGGGTTTTGGGTCTTAGGGATTAAGGACCATTGAGACTAATAATGACTGATGAGCTGTAACAACAACATTCCCTAAAGATAGCCACCAACAGCCAACATTTCAGTCCCCAACATGTCCACACAGCTGGTAATGCACGTAACTCCCAAGCTCAGCCATGTTGGGAAGCTGTAATATAACAAGAATGCAGACTGGCTGGTGGCTTCCAAGGACTTAAAGCTTTTCAGATCAGAAAGTAAAGTAAATATGTGGTGTGGCAGAGAGCCTGGGAACCTGTGAATGCAACTAGCTCTTCAAGAACCTGTCTGGGGAAAAAAGGCAAACAAAAATGTATTCACAATCAACGTTGCTTTTAATTTTGAAACACAACAGGATCTTATCTTATGCACACTGTAAAAGTAGACCTGAGCTAAGTTAGCCAGCGTTTTAAAATTGATTGATTACGATAATGGGCCACGTGACAGTGTCACATGAAGCTAACCTGCGTTTCATTGACTAAATAATGGCTGCAAGGACTACGTCGAGTTTAAGCACCATGTTAGATTTGCCCCGGTTCACCATCCCCCCCATTAATCTATTGACCTCAGTTTTTTTTTCCTCCCCTACCATCTGATCCCAATAACAGCCATGAGGTGTAGTGAGGCCGTGTACATTTAAATGGTACATTTTACCAAGGAAACGTGAATAATTTGCATAGCAGGATTTTCCAGTAAACCAGGGTCATGAAAATAGTTCTGGAGAATCTGTGAACAAAAACAAAACAATCTTTGGAGTGTTTGATTGGTATTGAGTTTTGTTTTCCTCAGATGTAGCTGGAAACTGAACACAAATCCACAACACACCAATGAAAGGTTATTTAAAACAGTAAATATAAGAGATACAAAGACTACAAGGATTTTCTCTTTCTGAATTTTTTAATTGAAAAATACTTCAGAATTCATCTTTTGACTGTAATACAATAATCTTGAGTTTAGCAATACAGTGTTGAACTCTACTGGTTTTGGTAAGGAAAAGTGCTAAGTGGTGGACCGAGGTTGCAAGCACATAAAATAGTAAGCACCGTCCACCACGCGTCATGTTCATCATGAGTGTCTTCATAAGCCTGGATCGTGTACAACAAGTCCATGACTTTATGTACCCAGCGTTTTTTTCTCTTCCGCAGGCCTCAACCTTCAGGTCAGGAATCCAAAACGGAGTTACTCGTAAAGGATTTTAGGCGGCGTTATTCTCGTGATGCGCGCGGTCACGCTTCGAGCCGTCGTCAGAGAAAGAAATCAAGCATTTCCACGAACTGTTCGTAAATCTTCTTCACAGTGCTAAAGTAGAGAGCTCCTTCGGTATGACGACGGCACAGTAAGTCAACAGCAGCACGAAAGGGAACCAGCCCTTTTTCATTTCATATTCGAGTCGAAATTCAAGTTTTTGCATTTTTTCTTTTTTTTTTCCTGTAAGTTCACTGTGGTTCGAAACCATCCAGCAAGCCGTACAGCATCTGCAAAAGTTCAAAATAAATCCAACTCAAAGCAAACAAACTGCCTCAAAATCAGTCAATCAATCAATAATCCAAGCATTGCGTTGGCACGTGACGATGGGTCCCAGGCTTGCAGGAGGGCATGAATGACGGGGGAAACAGATCCTTGGCGCGAACATTGGTTATCGCTTCTTCTTCTGCTTCAGGGCTTTTCGTCGCTTCACGATCATTTCGTACAGTTTGTCCATGCCTTCGTGAAGCCCCTCGCCGATGATGGCACAAGCAGGCTGAACGTGGTACGCCGTGGACGGGGTCAGCTCGTTCAGTGCCAGCTGCTTCTCGATATCGGCCACCGGCAGAGACCTGGGCAGGTCCTGTTTATTGGCGATGACTAGCAGCGGCGTTCCTTGGTTCTCTGCAAACTTGGTCACCTTGTGCAGCTCGGTTTTGGCCTCCTCGAGCCGGTCGACGTCCACCGAGTCCACCACGTAGATGATGCCGTCCGTGCAGCGACTATACGATTTCCAGAGCGGGCGCAGCTTCTCTTGGCCGCCGACATCCCAGAAATGGCAGCTGATGCCCTTCGCTGCACCATTGCTCAGCTTGATCTTCTCGGTGTTGAACCCGATCGTGGGTACGGTGTTGACAAACTCATTGAACTTCAGTCTGTAGAGGACGGTTGTCTTGCCTGCCGAGTCCAGCCCGAGCATCACGATGTGAAGGGACTGGAAGGCGGATATGTTGGAAAAGCCGTTCCCCATTTCTGTTTTCTTTTTAATACGCTGCCCTCTGATACGAGGTACGTACCCGACAGGAATGATTCAGTAGTACGGCAGTTCAGGAGCAGTAGTTTTAACAGCTTGATGAAGCGGTCATGAGGAGACGCTCAAGCTTCAGAGGTGGAAGGAATTCCAGTATTTCCTTTACATTTGCATTCTCCTCCATGAACAGGTTAAAACGCCATCTTTCCTTTTCCAGCTTGACCGGTTTCCTCTCCCAGTCACTCCACACTACATGCAAACTGGTCCTTTTTCTTAAACATGATGCCTTTCTTTCAAATAAAACATATCCCGTTCTCCAGTTCTGTGAAATAAATCCCAGTAAGACAGAAAGTAAAAAGGTATATACGAAGCCGAAGGTGAATCAGTAGTCAGAGCACACACACACACACGCACACACACAGACACACGCAGACACACCTCACGTCTCACCGCCTCAGCCTCTGAATGCTGAGAGGAACTGCAGAGCGGCGGAAAGCCTTCCTGAGACTCCGCCCACATGCGCCGCCAAACGCGCGCGCAGCATGATTGACACTCCGAAATCATTTCCTGATTGGCTGAGACTTTTTTTTTTTTTTTTTTTTAAAGGTCCCGCCCACTGCCGTCGCCTAGCTGCACCATTTCCTCTCAGTGAAACACACGGCACATAGCAAACAAACAGACGGATGAGTCAGGAGCTTTTCCGTTCCGTATAAATGCAGCAATATCTCATGATGTTTGTCTAATGATAGTGTCTAAAACACACACAAAATTAACCTTTTTTTTCTTTCTTTCTTTTTTCTCCTTTTTTGGGCAAATGACCGTTTGTCCAATGATATTGGGACAAATCAAGTCAAACAAAACTATTTTCTTGAGTAGTTTGATAAGAAAAATCTTGGGTAAACTCTACACAGCGTGTTAGTGTAATGATAAAACGCATTTGTTATAAAGTTCACTGAATAATAGCATCATTTATCAAGCATAAACATATCGAGCCTGTAGCACCACCTACTGTCAGAGTTCGGGATTACAGCAAGTGTTTAAGAGTCACAGAGCAGTACAGTAATAATATACACTATATTTACAGGTACCTTTAGACATTTGGCAGACACTTTCATCCAGAATAACTTACAAAAGTGCTTTGAAGTTTCCATAGTTGGATAGATCCTTACACTCGTTTACTAGGTTACTAGCTATAAGTACCTTCAGTGCTGGAAAGGTTATTATTTTTAAATTTTTGTGGGCGCGGAGGGGATTAGCCACAATATTAAAGAAAGAGATATGTTTTTAGTTGTGACAGAGACTCGCTGTTCGGACATCCACAGGAAGTTTATTCCACCACGTAGGTGTCAGAACCAAAAAAAACTGTCTAGATGCATGTCTTCCTCAATCACTTAGAGATGGTACTGTAGGACCAGCCGAGCAGTGCTGGAGGGAACGTGGTGCAAACGGGATTTGATTAGAGCTGAGAGGTAAGTGGGTGCCGGGCCATTTTTAGCTTTGTAGGCAAGCATCAGCACTTTCAATTTGATGCGGGAGAAGCCGGCTACAGAAAGCCAGTGGAGGGAGCGGAGAAGTGGGGTGGTGTGGGAGAACTTGGGAAGGTTAAAAAACGAGTTCTGGTTCTGGTTCGGCTGCAGAGGATGAATGGTGGACAGAAGCAAACCTATATGGGCAAAAGTATTTGGCCAAACCAAATACTGTACATATACTTAAATGTGGAGTTGGTCCCACTTCTGCAGCTATAACAGCTTCAACTCATCTTGGAAGCCTGTCTACAAGACGTTGGAGTGTTTCTGTGGGAATATGTGTCCATTCATTCTGTGGAGCATTTATGAGGTCAGGCACTGATGTTGGATGAGAAGGCCTGGCTCGCAAGGTGCTCGATGGGTTTGAGGTCACAGGGCTCTTTGTGGAGCAGTCAAGTTCTTCCACATCGAACTCATCAAACCATGTCTTTATAGTCCTTGCTTTGTGCGCTGGGTCACAGTCATATTGGGACGGAAAAGGGCTTTCCCCAAAATGTTGCCACAAAGTTCGAAGCAAAGCATTGTCCAAGATAGTCCTGGTATGCTGAAGCATTAAGATTGCCTTTAACTGGGGATAAGGGGCCTGATTTAAACACCTGAATTCAATAATTAACAGGTTTCGTCAAGTACTTTTGTCCATATTGTGTATATTACATGGCCAAAAGTACAGTATGTGAACATCACATCTAGATGAGTTCTGGAAGCACACAAAAGCATAGAATGTCTTTACAATTTCCCTTCCTCGTACTTGAATTTGGTTGATTAGTAGTTCACACCCGGATCATAAAGAGGCGAATTGTGCCTCCTGTGTGTTTGCATGAAGTTTGCATGTTCTCCCCATGCTTGGTGGGTTACCTCTGGTTGTAACAGGCAATTTTCATTTCTTCCAGCTACTTCTTATGACAGCTTCATCCAAAGCCTGAAGCTGTTAAAACTACTGCTACTGAACTGCTATACTATTGAATCAGTCCTCTCAGGTACTGTTAGAGAGCTGCAGAAAAAGAAAGAAATGGGGAATTTCCAACATAATATCCACCTTTGAGTCCTTCAACATCATGATGCTCAGGCTGGACGACAAGTGAAGGGGTGAAGGGGATCAGCTGCTATTTCTGGGACGGCTAAGAGAAACTGCATCCGTTCTGGTCGTATAGCCGCTACACGAACGGCACTATCTGTGGAGGTCAAGCCCCAGTCACACGCAATGCAGGCCGATTGGTGTTGTTGTTTCTCTTTCAGCTATTCCCGTCAAGGGGTCGCCACAGCGGACCATCTGATACGCACAACCACTTGGCACAGGATTTACACCGGATGCCCTTCCTGACTAACTTTTCCATTTTTACCCCGCACTTCACCCAGTGTCAGGGGTTTGGGCACTGGTGGGAATTGAATCCGGGCCTTCTGCATGGTAGGTGCAAAACCTACCACTGAGCCAATGCCCCCGCATTGTAGACTGATTGGAGTTCCCAAATTGTCTAAGTGTGTGATTGTGAAAGACTTCCCCTTACATTCGTCATGGTAGTGTTTTATTAACTGTTTTATTTCCCTTCTACCACAAGATTTGCCAATTATTGTTATTTTTTTGGTATTTTCCTTTTACCAGACGACAATAGGTCATGCTTTTTAACTATTTAAAGTTACATTAATTCTGGAGAAATGTCTGCAAGACAACTCAGTTCCTGTTATTAATTCTATAAACAGTAGTTCCTCACCAACTTCTATTTTAATCTATCTCTTGAAGTTTAAAATACACACACACACACACACACACACACACACTGTTGTGTCACCAAGTCCACCATCCTGAAGGATTTCCTGAGTCAGAAAACTTTGTCTCAAACTGCCATTTGTGCATCTTTCTGTAGACGATAATATCTTTATTGAATAAAAGCATGTGTTGCTGTTTATTATTAGAATCAGTCATGCAGTTATGTCTTAATGCATTGTTACTATGAAGACAAAGTGTTATAATGATGACATTAAAATTAACTTGTGATTTATTACTTTGCAGGCGGAACTACTTTGTGGTTTCTGTAGAGATTCAGTAGTGCTGTGGAGTAACATACAAACAGTCAGGCATACGATATATTGGGTTGTTCTGTGGTTTTGATTGTGGGAGGACTGAGTTTCTATGTAGCGCTTTTGTCAAGCAGGCATCTCTGAAACCTACACCTATAGTCATTGTTACTAACGACTTTGATACTTCAACACTGCCTACCCCAATAGGAAAGGTGAGAGCTGCATGAACATCATCCTACTAACTCACTTGACCTTCTATTCTGCAAGTTTTAACATTTGCTTTGATGTCATAGCTTTTTCCACCATTTCTAATGAAACAACTACTTAAAACTACAGCGTTTATTAAATTCCAATAAATTTGTAAACCACTTTTAGCAGTGAACATAATAATAATAATAATAATAATAATAAACACTAGATTAGATGCATTCTCCTATTTCACAATAACATGATAGCATGAAATTAAAGTGTAAGCTGTTGCATGATAAAAGTATCCGAAATCTAGCACAATCAACTTTTTGGCATTATTATTATTATTATTATTATTATTATTTTATTATTTTTTTAATTATTATTATTATTATTATTATTATTATTATTATTATATTTTACTCATATGTTAACTACTATGGTATGTTATGCTTTTGCTCTTTGTCCACTAGGGGGCATTGGAGCTCAGTAGATCTTTGGGGTTGGGATTGTCAGTATTAAAATATGTAGTGGCAAAAATAAAGCAAAAAAATAAAAAATTAGAAAGAAATGCATAATAAATAACTCTGATAAGGTGTGTGTAATTGTAAACAGATTACGGTCAGTAAAATATGATCTTAATCATCATGCTGGACAAATATTTCATTTCTAACTCGACTGTTATTCAAACTTTTTTTGTAAGTTAATATTTCCCCATAATTAATTGTAATGAGAGACCAAAAAAAAAAAAAAAAAAATAGAGAATAAGTCTTTTGGGGCAGCACGGTGTCTTAGCGGTTAGCACTGCTGCCTTTCATCTCCAGGTTACGGGTTCGAATCCCACCTCGGGTCTGAGTGCATGGAGATTTCTTGTTCTCCCCGTGCTTGGTTGGTTTCCTTCAGGTACTAAAGGTTCCGCCAACAGTCCAGATGAGTGTGTGTATGTGTGTGTACCTTGTCCAGAGTCTCCAGGCCCCCCTGCGACCCGGTAGTGAGTGTCCCTTGAGTGAGAGTGCATGTCTTTTGGCTCTTCAAATAATTTTATACACACACCCTTAATCACAAGAGGGTGTTTACAAATTAAATATTCCAGGTACAACTATAAATCACAGTGTGGTGTGGAGTAACATGCACCCCTGATCTTTACACTGTCCTGATTAAGGAGTGCACAGGAATGCACTTAACTTTAGGGGCCAGTCTGTACCAGTTACCACACACACACACACACACACACACACACACACACACACACACACACACTTTGAACTGGCCTGTCAGTTCCATTTAAAATGCCACAACATGAATGCAGATGCTGGCGTTTGATTATAAGAGTTACTACTATAGACACCATTTCAATAATTAGCCATATTTTTGCTCACAAAATATATAAAAGTTATATTAAACTCCATAGTTCAGGGGAATTCGCATGCTGGGATATAACCGCATTCTTGTATTATTCTCAGTATGCACTTCCTCTCACTATTCCCCATGCTTAACTCCCAGTCGCCATCTTAGGGGCCATTTGCGTGCTTTATTAGCTCGAGGGTCATTGGTTAAATCACCCCTTGGAGGCCTGTGAAATGGAGTTACCAATGCTTGTTTAAATTGAACAGTATTTTAATAAAAGGGTGGGGAAGATTTTATAACTGGAAACAATAAAAAAAAAAAAGTTAACATTTCACAATTTTGCACTGATCAGCCATAACATTATGATGACCGTCCTAATATTGTGTAGGTCCCCACTTTTGCCACCATAACAGTCAATGCACTGACACCTGTTTTTTTTTTAATAACAACCATCATTAACCTTTTCCCTCAATTTGATCTACAATAGTGCTTCTATTTGTTCAGCCTTCGCTCCCCATGTGCACCAGTGAGCCTTGGCCATCCACGACCCTGCCGCCAGTTTATCAGTTTTCCTTCCTTGGACCACTTTTGGTATGTCCTGACCACTGCAGACTGGAATCATCCCACAAAAGCAGCAATTTTGGACTTCGCTCTGACCCTGTTGTCTAGTCATCACAATTTGGTCCTTGACAAAGTCACTCAAATCCTTATGTTTGCCCATTTTTTCTGCTTCTGACACATCAACTTTGGGGAAAAAAGTTTGAAGTGCTGTCTAATATATCCCACCCTCTTCCAGCCGCCATTGTAACGAGATATTGAAAATAAAGCTACTGTGAGAAGGGCCAAATTGCGACGGCTAGACAACAGGAAACAACTCCAAAACTGCAGCTCTTGTGGGATGTAACCAGGCTGCAGGGGTCAGGAGTCATGACCAAAAGTGATCCAAAGAAGGATAACCGGTGAACTGGCGACAGGGTGGCCAAGGCGCACTGATGCACTGAAGCGAAGGCTGGCCCGTGTAGTCCGAACCAATAGAAGAATTACTGGAGCTCAAATTGAGGAAAGGTTTAATGCTGGTTCCAATAGAAAGGAGTCAGTACACACACAGATCATTACTGTTTTGATGGGAAAAGGGGGACATATTAGGTCAATATTAGGTGGGTGGTCATAATGTTATGGCTGATCAATGATCTTCTGTAGTCAAATACTCCCCCTAAACATGACGATGACTTCATCAATACTTATTGTATCATGTTAGCTGGTTAATTAGGAATGTGTGCTACTGCAGGTAACCAAATCAAACAGAACTTAGACATTTAGTCAGATTAAAAATTGAGGTTGCTGATTTTTCAACCTGATGTTCAACCTCCACAGTGAACGAAAACATGTATTGATAGCAAATCTGCTTTCATACCATTAAAAAAAAAAAAAAAAAAAGTTATTTGACCCATGTTTCTTCATTTAGAGTGTGTATATAGGCAGTTTATTTTCCGTGCGAGGGCGGGGAGAGAGAACAGGGTGGGTCAGAGTTTAACAGACTGTGTGTATGTTTAGATTGGCAACCATTTTGGCCAACAGAAACCATGAAGCCGAGATAAGGCAGGAATTTACCATCAGGATTGATGTTACATTACCATTATTTAGTAACCCTTTGATTAACCCAATTCTTTCTTCTTTTTTTTTTTTTTTTTTTTTAAACTAAAGCAAACCTATAAATTGGCTTATGCTTGCAGTTGGGATTATGAAAAATCTGTACTTTATAAAACATAAGCACAAACTTGCATTCTATTTTGTTGTACATTAATACTAGAAACTGACACGTTTACACGAATACAACACGACCAAAAGGTTATGCATGAATATCTTCTATCTCATTAGCTCAACAGCACTTAATGGCAATGCATGCCAACTTGTGGAGAATTTATAGCTTGATTGAGGTTGAGTCAAACTACAGGCAGGTGGAAACAATGATCAGGGGCGTGGTCAGTGCAGACGTTTGGAAAACAGGAAGAAACCAAACTGAAAGTTTCATGACAAACACCATAATTATCAAAAAAAATAAAAATAAAAAAAGATTTACAGAAGATATGCATAATTCCTATTGAGGTGTACAGGTGCAAATAGGTGTTTATCACCAATATCTAACTGAGAAAGCAGTAGTTTTTCTAAAACATGGGACATGTGTTGTTTGATTTCTTGAAAATTATCATTCTTGTCCTAACAAGTATTTTTCCTCAAAAAAAAAAAAAAAAAAAAAATTGGACACCAAATTATGTACAGCCTATGAGATCATGCACGGGGGGATTTTATTTCTTGCTTATTTGACTTTATCATGCATTTTAACTCAAAAGCGTGTCTTGTGATTCCAAAGAATTTTTGTGCTTTGATTTTCACTTAAACCTAAAAAGTTCTGCCGGAGGTTTTCAATTATTTATTGGATGCTGGTGGAGGCCAACGGAGGAAACGAGTGAAAATGTGTGAGAGTCAAGCTAATCGATTCAGCCTTCGATGATTCCAGCTTTAGACACTTTGCATTTATTTATTTATTTATTTATTTATTTGAGGAAATACTTACAGTATGCTGAGAAAACCTCAGGGGGCTTTAAGGTGTAACTTTATTAACAAAGGTGTAAATGTAATTGTTTTTCAATTCAAAATCTAGAAAAATCTAGTTTGCTCTTATTAAAATTATCTTTTTTTTATTTTTTTTAAATAAGTAGCAGTGTTATAATGTTTGTTCACTGAGGACGGTTTAACCAGAAAGGGAACCAGTGTATAAGGTCATGCATTCATGAAATGTCATTATATGTTTTTTACTTCTGCATCTGAACAATTTTTTTTACTGCTCAGCTTCCCAAATCCATTGCTCACATGTCTAGCTGGAGCTTGTGGAGCTTAAGGTTGCATTAATACAAGCAAGCGAAGCAGGGATGGTTAAATTAAAAGAGAAACTCATCACTCTGGAATAGGGTCGATCTGGACTCATCGGACCACATGACCTTCTTGCGCTGCTTCAAAGACAAATCTTTATGCTCCGTAGCAAATTAAAGCGGGTTTTAGTCTCAATAACAAGAGGTTCTTCTGGACACACAGCTGTTTAGTCCCAATCCCCTGAGTTCTTACTGGATTGTGTGTATAGAAATGCTCTTACTTCCAGTAATGAACATATCTGTGCGACTTCACCAAGCATTTAAGTGATCCTTCCATGTTTTAACGTATTTTCAGATAACCTGTTAAATTCCATAAATCCCATAACCTTGTACTCCAGTACACTAAAGCATCTCATCTAGTGCTGACAATATCATAAACGGCAGCTATGCTAATTTTTTCCCACCTGTTCTTTCTTTGCCTACACATCCCGGGGCATTTGGAGATTGTGCCAGCTCCAGTAGACAGAGGCCAACCCTGCGAGGATCCTGAGGCATCCAGAGAAGAAAGAGCTCCAGCTGGATTCCTCTTCATGATGGTTTGGAGCTACAGTACACATGCTGCTCCTGAGCTCCCAGTGATCCAGACCCCCTCTCCCCTCTGCATTCCTCTGACTTATCCCGGTGCCATCCTGGTGCCGAACAGGTCTCCATGTTAACTTAGACATCTTCTGTTATATTGAACTTCAAGCTGCCTAACACACAGTTTCTGCTATTCGTTATCACCCCATTGAGTCTGGTTCCTCTCAAGGTTTGTTCCTATTGCTACCTCAATGAGTTTTTTCTTGCCATCGTCGCCGTTGCCCTCGGCTTGCTCATCAGGGACAGTCTGATGATTATGATTTATACTTGAGCATTATGATTTCCCCCCCCCATATCTCATACACATTTCTATAATTTTGTGAAGCTGCTTTGAGATAATAAACTTTATTAAAAGCACTATATAAATAATACGAATTGAATTAACTTATCATTTTGATTTCTTTTTAATTAATTAATCCGTTTATTCATCCATCTTCTAGACTGCTTATCCTGTAGAGGGTTGCAGGAGGGGCCTGGAACCTATCCCTGAAGAGTCCAGGTGCCAATCCATCACATCATGGGGTGAGGATTAAACCCTTGACCCTGGAGGTGCGAGGCCATGGTGCTCACCATTACACCCCGTTTAACATTATTATTATTATTATTATTATTATTATTATTATTATTCCTGGCAGCTGGGCTCCTGGACCTGGATAAGCCTGGCTGTATGTCAGATCTCCCTGTTTTATCCTCTGACGTAAATGTAATATATTCCAGTAACACATGCTGAATAACTCATCATGCACGTGAACACACCACACAACCTCTCCAGGTTAAAACCTTGTTTAGCTATTAATCCTGTGAGGATGTCAGGATCAAAATAAATTAAATAAATTTCCTGGTGGATCGGATCGTGATATATGACCAGATTTTTTTAAATATAAGTAAGACAGAATTAATCAGCTAAAGGATTTTTGCACCCAGCCAAGACTCGGGTTGCCAAGTTTGAATTTGACTCCCCACCCCATTCCACTGCTTCTCCTTTCATCCCCCACAGATACAGGGAGAACAATCTGCCCTTTGTAATGTGTCTGTGTTTCCTCAAGACCTTCTGACATGTGTGTGTGTGTGTGTCAGGTGTTGCATGGTGCCTTGGAAGATTCCTATAAACTGATATACATACCGGATTCCAAAAAAGTTGGGACACTAAACAAATTGTGAATAAAAACTGAATGCAATGATGTGGA
>JAQQZT010000036.1:4471999-4486580 GCA_030068275.1 Clarias platycephalus | reverse complement strand
CTCCACATCATTGCATTCAGTTTTTATTCACAATTTGTTTAGTGTCCCAACTTTTTTGGAATCCGGTTTGTACAAGATTCTAGGTTCAAAATAAAAACAATAATATTCCTAGATGTATTCCTTGGATAGCATGGCTCTTTTTTGGACAGGCTCCATATCCACCATTAGTTCGACCAGGATTAAACACTTATTGAAAAATTAATGATGTGGGTATTATCATGCAGATGTCTTGGAAAAACGCAACTTTTGAATAAATGCAAAAAGACCAAACTGAAAACAATTCTGTACTATAAAACCTATTTATTTCAGACATGCAATGAAAAAGTCACATAGAATTACAATGCAAATTCTCTCTCTTCACCTCTTCTACAGTTTTTTTTCCTTTCCATTGGCCATCATCCATAAATAATACACATTTAAATGAGATAAAACCCTGTGAAATAGTGATGCACTCAGTAGACTTGACTTTCACAAGGTTTCTCACCTTTGCATTTGCACTTGCTCTGTATAAAGCAGCTTTCTAGAAACAAGTGCAGAAAGTGATTATACTAAGCATGAGAAATGAAAGAACATCATGACCTGGTGTTTTTCGTCAAGCAGTTTCTCAGTGGTTCTTTACAAAAAAATAAAAAATCAACGTGGATAAGATCAGGGTGAAGGAGAGTGTGAAGCTCTCAGCATTTATTACCAAATCGCTCTTGTTTTTTGATGAGGAATCAAATCCGTTATTGTAAAATCGTAAATAATCGAAAGGACTAAAATAACGATAAATAACCGTGATCTTGCTGAAAATACATACGGTATTTTTTTGTTTTTTAGAAAATATATTATTTTAATCTCACTAAAGCAGAGATGCTATTCAAACATTTGACGAGCAGAACAAGAGCAAACAGAAAGCAGATTATTGGATTTCCCTTACCTTTACCCCCTATGGCTTGCATAACCATAAACATACACAGCGCAGGTTTATTTCACAACCGTACATTTTCAAGGTTGCTGTTTTAAACTCAAGACATTAAATACGATACGAAATAAGCGTCACATTCTGAAAACAATACAATATGCAGTGAGCACAGGTACAAATCGAGTCTTTTGCTAAAAATGTTTGCAGTCGATTTAGATGCAATATTTACACTCACGTGAGGGTTTTACGTGCACATATCGAACAATAAAGTAAAAAACAAGTATGCTTTGAGGAAAACACTTATCAACATCAAGCATTGTGTATTACAAGGGGCGTTCAAGTCAAACCGGGACTTGTGACGGCAATTCTGGTGAAAGGAGGCGTAAACGTGATTGACATTCACAGAAGACAGTACGGTGACTCTGAATGGTGCAAATGCTTTAAAAACAGGCCGGTGAATGACGATCCCGGGCCGAGGTGGCTCGCAGCCCACTGTAATCGTTCCTGTGAACATTCAACGATTCTAATGCTTGATCCTTGAAAATCGGCGGATAACTTGCTGACAACTTGCGGAAGAGACGCACCTGTCTGTGGGAACTGTACACGCAATCATTCACCAACACCCCTTGCACCTTACAGGAACTCGGCTGGAAGTTTATAGCACATCCCATGTATAGGATTGATCTTGATCCAAGCCATTTCCACATGTTTGGCCATTAATGATGTTTCAGACATGAATGAAGCAGACAGTCCGATCATGGCTCCGGTCAACTAAGAAAGCTTTCTAACTAGTGAAACACTGGGTTATAGAGAAATAAAGACAGTTTTTTACTCTCATAACTGCGTTCTGTTATTCCGTGCTAACAAAAGTCCCGGTTTGACCTGAACGCCCCTTTTAGATGTGACAATATAATTAAATGGTTCATTTGGTGCAAAAATGTATAAAACTAGGCAGTACAGACATATGGTCCATGTGCATCTTAGTGGTTCTTGATAAATGGCATGAAACCATATTTGCAAAAATCTATGTACAAATACAAACCAGTGTTAATGGTCGGAAGTACATTTACTGTACATAAATACACTATTTGGTACATATTTCAAGCATTATATTTCTTTCTATCAGTCGTTTGAATGTGTAACATTCAACAAAGTTAATAGTGTTTGAAATAAGCTTAAATCTACAGCAAAATAACTTGAATGTAAATAATATCAATACTTACACAATATACCAATGTGTGCTGTTTTTTTGTGGTTTGGCTTTTGGTGGTTCTTAGACTTAAAATGAAGACGTGGTTTAATATATGTGAAATCCGTGGGAGTGAGGGTACTTACTCACGATCAAATCACAGGTTGGATTGAAGCCGTGTGAATATTAAGGAGCATATAATATAAATTAAGTGCAGTGTGGAGTCCATGATGATTTTTATTCACTTGGGTCCAACAGTAGATTAGAAATGTTCACACACATTTAAACATGTGATGATTGTTCATTCAGGTTGCTTATTTCATTGAAACATACACGCGAATGGTAAAATAACTGGCAACAAATACGAAGGAAAGGCAGGGAAGCTAAACATTCAGGACAAACCTATTCATTAATTCATATTCAGGAAGGGCTTTATGGGAGATCCTGTCACAGGAACACTGGGCGCATGAGATGCTGGTCCATTGCAGGGCATCACACAGTCGCCATGCGTGGATGAGATGTGGAAGAAAACCAGAGAACCTAGAAGTAAACCCACATTGACATGAAGACGATTTGTGAAGCTCTAGATGAAAACCTGAACCTGATGACCAGGAGCAGTTGAGAAGGCAACTCAATTTTGTGCAGAAAAAGCACTCAGTGCATCATTTTTGGACAAAGAATTTGTCTGTGTGATTTTGCGCCAGTGGAAAAAACACTATTATAACCTTCTACTCTACTTTGTTCACTTGAAACTGTGTATCAGAGGACTGGCCCCCCCCTTATATCATAAAGTGCTACTTCTTTTGATCTGATTCCTTTGAAACATCTGGTGCATCTGTGACGGTTATATGGCGCAGTCGTCCTGGGGAGTGGTGCTGAAGGCGGTGCTGCGTAAGAGCTCCAGGCAGTTGATGAGGATGAGCGTTCCTGTTAAGTGCCTCCAGCGCTTGGTGATGGGGTTCTTCATTCTGTCGAGGCCGGTGTGAAGTTCCTGTAGTATGTCCCTGTAACTGTCGCCGATCTGGGCCGCCCACGTTATCAGGAAATCAAACGCAGGCTTCCACATGGCCTGAAATGTGCAAGGACATCAAAGAAATGAAGAATACGACCAATATTATGAGAGAATGGCAATATTCAGCATGCGAACAGGCAATATCTGACTGCCAGAGTTTATGAAAGTGCAGCATTTTAACCGGAATCCACAGAAATATTCGTGTTTTCATCGGATTCCATATGAATTGAGTAACAAAAATCTGCTCCATGTATTCCATTATAACCTGGATAAATCACTTACAACAGATGTAGCAATTGTCATTAATCATTAATCGATAAATTGCTGTTAAGAATTTAACATAATAAAAATCGACAGATAAAAGTTTTGCACAATATTTCTCCGTAGCTCTATTAATTTGTATCGCACAATTCAGGCAATGTGTGGTATTTTTCGCATGCTTTTTTATTTTATTTTATTTTAAAATAAAGTCAGAGAAAAGAGAAATATTTCCAACAGGCTTATTGTTTTATTATTATTATTATTATTATTTAAACTATCCAGCCTTTATACTGTAAGTTTGTCTTACATAACAAATTTCTCGAGATTCTGCCTTTAAGATAGTGTACTGTGGATAAGCTTAAACTGTGCCATTAAGTGCCTTAATATCAACAATAATGATTTCATGATTAACAAGTTCAACTATTGTTACAAAATTAGCAACCTTAACTTTTACCTTTGATTTTATTTACAGTAAGTGTGGATGTGTGTGTGTGTGTGTGTGTGTGTTTCTGCTGCACACCTCGCTCTCAATCTTGCCGTCCGTGCCTCGGTAAGGAGCCTCGTAAGAATCCATCTGTTTACGGGACACTTTGGACAGTTTTTCCGCGAGCTCTCTCCAGCGCTCAGCTACTTCCACTGCTGCAGTAAGAAGCGCGAAGTCTTTCACGAGCTGAGCCACCAGCCCCTGACAGTCCAGTTTTAACAGCGCCTGAAATCACCAAAACACACATGTCGATACAAATGTCTTAGAAACTCTAGAAAGAAATGCTGCATTGGGAATGTTAGCTGCTTTGTATACACAGGATTGGATTTCCGTGTATGTTTTTTAAGCGACACACAGCGATGCATTTGGGCTAAAGTGGCTGATTAGGCTTTGGACAAATTGTAGTTTTACTCTCATTGCTTCCTGACAAAAACGCATTCGAGTACCCACCCTGTACTCTGATTAACAGCCATGTACACGATCACTTCTACTGATCAGAAAACAATGGTAACATGATGGTAAGTTTCTCACCCTGAACTTCTATTACAGCATGTATATTTGTCAGAGTTGTTCATTTCAGTATGTGGACGCAAGTTCAAACAGCTATTGCAGCAGAAGTAATTGTGCACTGTTTTCGGTTACAGCACAGGCTCTGGCATGCACCTTTACCACAAACCCGAGAGACATTAACAAAAACATGAAACTAACACATTTATTCGTGCACAAAAGCGAAAGAAACCACTTGCAGTAAAAGAATTATGACCTGGTGCAGTCTGCAAAATGAGAAGCACTTACTTTTGAATGATAGGAAGTATTAAATATATAATAGGTTCTTACTAGGTATTGTGTGACGTTAATACGGATTGGCTGGTTAAATGAAATCCGCCGTGCCGAAGCATGTACTGTATGTGCACATGTGTATGTGTGTGTACACAGGACGAGCGGTTTCAATCAAGCTACTGCGTGTAATGACTATGTGCTTTGATGAACTTGCAGATAAGGCCCTCGGTGAGGGATTTACGTGCTAGTACGAGCATAGCGCGCCGTCCAGTCCCATCCAACTGGGAAGCACTGGAGGATGTAGGAACATCCGGCTGGGGTGGATGGAAAAACGACCGGTGTTTGTTTGCTTTTATTCGGCTTGCTGCTTCCTCCACCCTCTTCTCTCTGGTGTGTGCTTCAAAAGGACCCAGTGAAGTTCAGCGAGGTTTCAGTGATTTTTTTTCTTCTTCTCCTGTCCTTACCAAACCTCAATGTCTTTAAAGAAAATGTATCATAGTGTGTAAACACATAGTCTGTGAGGTTTAGTTTCACAATTCCAGATGGAATGTTTGGTATGGAAGGAAATCGGGGGGGAAGGTTTACATCTGATAACCTCGAGGATCCACTTCGGGCCAGAGCGAGAGGTTTTGAATTCCAGCCTTCCAGCCTCAATATAGTGACACAAACAATATATATGGTCATATGTTTTGTTCATATGATGATCATATATGTTATTTGTTCGCTAAAGTAACAAGTGAAACAAAAGTATTCTTAATATTCATTGAACGTGTTAAAAAGGTTCAAAGCACTGGTGCCTTTGCTAAACAAATCCATCAGGAATAAGATGCATCATAACATGTTTACGCAGTTAAATAATTTTATATGTGTACTTTAAAAATTGTTGGAAGATTCCAAACCTGATGAAATTCCTCATGCATGAAGGGGTAAAACCGACTGACATTGACAAAGAGACTTAAACACAGTTAGGTGCTGAGACTCTTAGCCGCAGTAAAGCGTTTGAACCTTGCAAACATTTAAAAGAAGGCCGCGTCGTTCTCGTGAACATTCAGCTAATAGAACGCCTGATATTTGAAAATTGATAGATATCTTGTCAAGATAACTTGCGGAAGAGATGCATCTGTCTGTGGGAACTGTACACACAATCATTCACCAACACCACGTGCACATTATAGGAACTTGCCTGGGAGTTATACATACAGTCCTGACCTTGCTCCAGGCCATTTACACATGTTTAAGACATTAACGGAGTTCCTGGGAGGCCAGCGTTTCTGACAGTCCGATCATGGGTCTGGCTTACTGAGAAAACTTTCCACCTTGATGCAGGGATAGGTGCATGAGTGTAAGTTTTTACTCTCATAACTGAATTCTATACAACCACAAGTCCCAGTTTGACTTGAACACTGGAGGCATATTAGAAGAAAAAAAAAAACCTATATTAATTCACTGTCTCACTTTTATAATTTGTTTTTTATAAATCTGTATTGTAATTAGAGATGACCTGACTTCAGCTCCCCTGTTGCACATGTTTAATTATAAATGTAGGCATCTTAATAAGTAGTGTGTCTTGTATGAGTATGGCTCATAAGGTTGTTTAAAAGTCTGGTTTAAGCACTACATTAAGTGTAATTAGAGAGAAGAGTTCATGGCCAGATGTTATCTGTGCAGCACTTTTAGATCAACACTTTATATTCCAAAAACGCCGAAGGTTCATTGTACAGGGATACTCGCACCGCTTCAAGTCCCAAACCCCTTGGAGCTCATAACCTCATTAATAATCACACCCAAACAAAGGTGTCGACTTCCTTGCTTGGAAGAAGGATTGTGGATTCCATTCATAATGTAATTCATAGCTTGTAACCACTGGACAGGTTCAAATACTGTGAGTGGACCTGTACAATGCCTATTTTCAGGTTCGTATCAACCCAGAACATGGATGATTATCAACGATTGCTTTCCAAGTCTAGACATTCCAAGTCAGAACTCTTCCCCAGATACTTTTCCCTCCGGACCTCTATTTACCCCTCCAATGTTTTTAAAGATGTATGATGGCTGGCAGCATCAGAACTCTAACTGGACTGAAAAACATGCTCCTGTGTTTCCCCACCGAAAACCAGGCCATTCAGGAGATATTCACCCTCCACCCACTTTGCACACATTGAGGTACTCACAGTGGACTCAGCAAAGAGCTCATTAGTGAAGAAACAGGCCATACAATTTATCATCATGGTGCTATACTCCCTGAGAATGCTAGCCACTTTGTCAGCTCTGTGGTTGTTAAGGATGCTGAAATTAGTCAAACCAGTCCCAGTGGCAGAACGTCCGGCTTTATTGAAGAGCCGACAAGCTTTTCACAGGTGTTCAGGGAAGCGGTAGAAGAGAAGAGAAATCATGGATGTTTCCGTAACCGGCAGGGGGAGCAGTATGGTACCACAGGCCTGCAGAGGGGTGTGTGTGTGTGTGTGTGACCATCAGGAAATCAGAATACATCAACCAAGCACCTTAACTCAGAATGGCGTGTCAGCTCTGGGAAGGCTTTGGCAAGGCAAAGCAGGACGACTTCGTCAATTTGAAGTCAACACATTGCCAGAAGTCATCTGGGACAGGATGCACTGCCCAACAACTTGCATTACATTGCGAAATACCACACAAAATGTTTTTCCTTGCTGATTATTTGCAAGTTCAGCACCAAAAGCCAGATCTTGTTATCCCTTGTCTTGGCTATCAAGACATGGATCTCCAATGCTGCTTTCACATGGCTGGAAAACATGGCTGATATTAAACCCTGAGTTCTTTAAACGCAAAAGGGATGAGCTGAATCGGTTAGACCTACAAAGTGAATAGAAGAAGACTTTTTTTAAAGCCTGGTCCAAACTGAAGGATGTATGTTTGAACAAGGAGCATCTCCTGCTGTGCGCACAGTCTTCCTGTTTAGATGTGAACAATAAAAAAGGAAACATCTGTTTAGCCAAGTAGACACACCCTGGCCTCCTTCCATCTTTCACCAATAGGGAACAGAATACTAATCACCAAGTGCCTGGTCATATTCTTAAAGATGCTCCCTTGATTTTGCTGTAGAAATTCACAACACGTCAGCCGTGAAACCTCCATACGGACGTCAGCGTATGAATTCTTAAAAAGGACCTTGCCTGATCCATGTGAGAGTTTTTTTTTAAAAAGTAGTACAGTGGCACATGCTCATTTAGTATCTACTGTTACATAGCACAGTTTTTCTGCTGTTCATTTTATATTACAGTAGCTGTTAGGTTGCGGTTATTAATTAATTTATTAATCATTATTTTACAGTGAAAAATATTTCTTTAGAATAATCACCTCTCATCTTTGCATAATGAGCAGTCATATCTCATTTATATTGCTTTTTTAATTAAAGTGTTATTTTGATCAAATATATCTTGAACTAGAAAAATTAAGAAAGTTTATTTTTTATAGAACAGACTGTTTCCACGGTGCATTCCTGGTGTCACAGCTTCGAGACTTTCTGTGCCACCTCAAATAAACTACATTTATATATTATACGAGGCGAAATTTATTGCGAATGAAGACTTAAAACCGATTTACAGAAGACTTCAAGCTCAGTACCGCAGTGGAACAACTGAATGGTGCAAACGTTTACAAGACGTCTGTACGTCCGTGAATGACGATTCCAGCTGAGATGGCTCGGAGTCTAATCCTTAAAAAACGACGAATAACTTGTCACCGACTTGTAGAAGAGACACATCTGTCTGTGGGAAGTGTACACAGAATCATTTATCCGTGCCATTCGCGCATTACAGGAACTCGGCTGGGAGTTACTGCCACACCCCCCTACAGTCCTGACCTCGCTCCAAGCCATTTCCACATGTTTGGAGATTTACAGGAAGTGAAGCAGGCAAGTATGATGAAAACTTTCTACCATGATGGGATCCAAGCACTGGTGAAACGCTGGGTGTAGAGAAATTAACTGTAAATTCGATGAGACTAACTGTTTGCCATCTCAAACTGTAGAACTAGCCACACTGTTGGGCCTAACAAGACTGCATTAGGGATCGATTCATTTCACAGGTCAAGGAAACAGCTGTACAAATTTGCTTTCTACCCTGCATTTTAGCTATCTTTCTAGATATCATCTATTAGCCCGAGGGGATCTGATGAGATCTCGTTCCCATTTAACCAGAGTTTATGCTTTTTGCTTGCTTGTTAAAATGAGCCTGCTAGGACATTTAGGACAATTACACCACATGAGCAGACTGCAGCAAAACCAGCAGTGTTACAGAGTACATTAATCAGATGATATGAGCTAAAAGACAAGCATCTCTTGAAAATGAGGAGTTTTGCTCTTTTATTGGTCTGCTCATAAACTGATGTGCATAACAGAAGTCTCATAATGCTTTTGTAATGATGATGAAACAACAATAGCTGTAGCATTTATTATGTCCTCAGAGTTGAGTCATGTCCCAAACTGCATATGACCGTCCTAAATAACTATGACAATGTGTACTGACTTGGCACTCAAAGGCTTTTTTTATTTGCATATTGAGTATTTATCCTTGTGGTACAGAAGGGTGCAGTACCAACATGCTATAAAGACTAGGATCTAGCAGCTTTGAGATTTCCAATGCACAACATTTAATTCAAAACAGAGTATACTTTTACACTTCAAATAATAATAATAATAATAATAATAATAATAATAATAAAAACACTGCATCAGTACATACCATAAAGAGCTCCTTTTGGAAAGACTTCTTTTGCTTCACTTCAGTTGTGTTGCAGTCCTCTTTAAGCTTCTCGAGTACACAGGCCACTTTTTCCGGCTCACTGTTCGGCTCTGTACGGCAAAAGTGTGCCAGAGGAAGGTTGACATAGCCCAAGGCATCAGCAAATGCTCTCCAGCTAGTTATGTTTTCCATCAGTATAGTCCTCAATGAGGAATACATGTAAGTCAGGCATTTGCTGGGGACTAGAATTTGTTCTAAAAGAACCGTAGAGGTTAGCTCAGGCCCCTTTAAATTAACTGGTTTGACTTTTCCCATTATGAGAATGTTCTTGGCATGTACCAATCCAACTCGGCCATGATAGTATGCAATGTACCACTCCTTGGTCCAAAGATGCCCTTTAAGTTTGATTTTCTCGTCACTCAAAAGTGTCACCACATCCCCTTTTACATACTCCAGCAAATACTGGCTCTTGCTTTGTCTAAGGACGGTTTTTAGCAGCTTTGCAAACCTGACATTTTTGACTGGTCTGTCCTGAAACTCAGGGTATTTTGTGACACTTATAAGAGGTGACAGTACAGTTTTGTTCGTTTCCTTTTTCTTCAAAAAGCGCCGCTGCACCGAGCTTGGCGCAACCTTTGGTGGAGGAGGTGGTGTCTGGACACAAAACTGGGCATTGATGCAGTCCTGGTCATCTTTAACCTGAATGCGCAAAGTGAAGTCTGAGATGTTGTCCGGATCTCGAGCGGATATCAAGTAGATGAGGCGCGATACTTTACCAAGCTTCAGCTGAAAACTCCTTACCACCCTAGTCTGCTCAGTAATTTTCACTTCAAAATTTAAGATGTTGGAAAAGAGACCAACCTTAAGATCTTGAGGCTTGGCAAGTACAAACTGGTGTTTCCCCCAGAGTTGGAGGGATACTGGTGGAATACAGTGTGACTGGTTTTTGGCCTCACTTACTAACAATGTTTTTGGGGCACAATCATGACCAAACATGGCGACAACTGTCTTGAAGGATGGATGGATATGCTTGGGGCCGTATACGCCAAGTGTAACTTTCTTTACAACATGCTCCCAGACTGTGTTGTATGGGGCTACAACCTTGGCTTGAGCAACGACTGATACATACATGCATGGCTCCAAATTGTCCAAGGTTACCTGGACTGTATCTCCATACATAAAAACGTGAGGAACTGGAACGTAGGGTCCGTCCTTGCAATCGCTGCGGACACAGATCACTTCCGTCGTTTGTCGACTCTCCATCTTGACGACAACAGACACTTTCATCTCTAATGTCACGGTGGTTTTAGTTTCCATATTACTAAGCTTGATCTCCACCACAGGGCTCACAGTAGTACATTTGTCATTGTTAAGCTCCAATGGTGGGTCCAGCATGGCCTTTAAAGATATCTGCTGAGTGTCATCTGGTGCAACGTGGCCCTCAGGTACAAAGATACTGATACTAGTGTCAGGCAGTTGAACAGCGCCACCTGAGCTGTCCAGTTTGCACACGATATTGGTCTCTAGTGGCTGAGTTTGACCCCATCCAGGATTTTGCCCAACTGAATCTAGGTCATGGCAGGACCTTGTAAACTTACGGTGGTTTAACCAGGCATCTTTGAAGTCATCTCTACTCTGAAACTGCTCGGGTGAAGGTGCTTTCATACTACCAAAAAACCCCAAGAACTCTGGAGGTGCATCTGCCTGTGACTGTAAGATGGACAGTTCGGACAAACTGTAACAACGCTTGCTTCTATAAAATGGATTGTTCCTTCTAAGAACTGGACCTTTCTCTGTGCCGGGGCTCAAGCAATATGTATCGAAAATATTACTTCCAAACTTGTTGACGTTCATACTGCTGCTGTTTTTTGAGTCTGGAGAGGAGGACGTATCGAAACCGAGGCGATCCATCGAACTCTGGATACTGTTTTGATCAGTTAGTAAAGCACCTTCAAGGAATGGGTTGAGAGACATCCGCTTATTTATGAAGGGGTTTCCATTCTGAGGAACAGTAGCTTTAACTTGCTCTGACCACTCTCCACGTTGCTCGAGCACTGTGGACCCTTCATCATTAGAAGTGTCTCCTATGCCGTCAATCATTCCACTGTCACAGGACAGAGATTCTCCATGCGCGACGGGCTTGACATAGGCTGCTGGGATGTATCCCATTTCTGTGTTATTATGGGCATACCACCACTCTCCACCAGATGTGTCAAGAACATAAAGATGGTCTCCTTTACAAAACTTTAATGTGGTGAAGTTTGATGGACAATAATCTTTAATGGCGATGACTTCTCTGGCAGATTCAATTGATGCAGTAGTTTCCAGCCGTAAAGTGCTGGGGCTGGGCCCTGAAAAACAGAGTGAATTAAGTAAATGCCAAACAAATGTAGATGAAGAAAGTACTGATATGTTCTAGTCACTCTATGAAGAGTAGAGGAAAAAAAAGAAAAGAAGAAATGCAAGAGAAACCTTTGTCGTAGAGGGTGGCTTCTGACACTCCAGAGCTTAGTTCAATAAGAGTTCCCTCAGACTTGCAGCGAGGTATTGCATTGTTGTTATTTGTTGCTCGGATTCGATGTGCAGCCATGCTTAGTTCTTCTGCTGCATATTTCCTTTCACTGTCAAGAAGCCTGTCCCATCTTCTAGTCTCAACTGTTACCAGCAGCTTTTCAACTGATCTGCATGGAAAACAAAAGAAAAGGCCAGATATTTATTGCCTATTGTGTTACATTTTTTAGAAACAAATTCTCTCTCTTTCTCTTTCACCTATTTCTTGTACCGTTCATCCTGTACAGGGTCACGAGACGCCTAGGGGACTCGGGTCTCATGGCAAGGAATAGCCTGGACGGGGTCCCAATCCATCACAGTCCAACCCAATCCATGGGTTTATTAGCAGATGCATGAGGTGTTGTTAGTAATATTGTCATAATTAGGCCAGTACCATTTGGCTGACAACAAACTTTAACTACAGCAGCATCCTGCAGGGTTGCCAGTGCTTAAGGTCTTTTAAAGTTCTGCTCTACGTTTTGTTAGTGTCATTATATCTGATTTAAAAATATTTGAGCCATCAGTACCATTTGGTACAGTTTTCTATGCTAAAAAGAAATCCACTTTATGTATCTAGAAATAGTATGCCTGTTGCTTCATACCATGCCACAAGATTAACAGAGATTGCTGGTATTATTGCTTCAATTATAAAATTAATTGGAGCACTTAATTAAAAAAAATGCAATACAATTTTTCCATTGCTTTTTTTTCTTTGTGAGGATATTAAAGAGGTAAAATACTGTATATAAACATTCAAGGTGCAGTGAAAGTCAATGATATCTAATGTTTTTTTTAACCCTATCTCTGAGTACATGCTTAGTACTGAGGGGGATGAAAATCCTCCATTTTTTTTTTTTTCATATTTCTGCCCAAATGATTACCAAGATCAAACACTTATCTTTTAAGTTTGCATGCAGTCTGGTCTGGTGCATCACTGACTACACCCAATGCCGCAAAGATATCGTCCAGTATGTTTACAACTACTGGTAGAAAATGCTACAGATTTCTTTACACAACTGAAAAATTAATAAACATTCAAAACATCACCCTGTGATACTTATAGTGTTATTAATAATCAGGGAAAAAACATTCTGACAGTTTTCTGAACTGGCTGTTCGGGGAATAAAATTTTTAACAGTCAAACCCGAGTTCCACTATTATTGCATAATGCAGAGACGTTTGCACCATAACTACAAACGGTGTAATGCTCTGTCGTGACATGTTTTGAATAATACAGTAAGGGAAAAAAATTCATGCCCTAGTCCAGGCACGTTTCCTCGGCTCATTCCTGGAATTCCTGACTGAACCCGAACAGGAACAAAAGCCTTGTGAATCATGTCTAGCTTTAATCTAAAGTTGATGCCTAATCTCTGTTTTGTTGCAGGATCAAGGTATGCTCTGGGATAAATTATTAAAAGGTCTGATTTTATATGGATTTGAATCGTCATGAACAGCTATAATAGCAGTATGACTTCACCCAAACAACACAGCTCTGCTATTCAAAAGGGGTTAAGGTCAATGCAAAACACGTGAGTTCTTCCAAACCGATCGTTTCTTTATGGACTACTGTATGCCGGAGCACATTTGGGTTCCTCAGCTCCAGTGAACAGAAATATTCTAGACAATTGTCATTAGATCGACATATCTGGCAGGAAGTTTGTCCGTATAGATCTACAGCAGCTCAGCAAACTCAGTCTGGATTAGCAGTTCCGTCTTCTGTTACTATAACACTATACCGTTTGTGTACCTTTTTTGATTGTGGAGCAAAACAAAATGCAGACTAGAAACAGTGAAAATTATTGGAATTGACCAATTGCCTGATTTTGTCCTCTTAAGATAAAATTTCAAATTGTGAAATGCATTTTCCCATGGGAAATAACGTAAATGCTGATAATCCGTTCCAGCCACCCAGAAATATTACCAATATTACCGATTTCCAACACTATAATTATATTTTTTAATATTAAAAACAATCAAAACATTTAGAAAATACATGTGAATTAAGTTAAATATGAAATAAATAAGTTTTAAACAGCTCTCAGAAGTACACGATGTATGTGTAACCATGATAAACGCGTGACTGACCAGGTCGCTCATGTGCCGTAACTTTCTTTGAAAAATTTTAGTTCTTAAAGAGAAAATTCACAAGGCGAGGCATTCATATGCCGAGGTAGCACTGTACTGCTGAAAATACAAACGTTGTCAAAAGCAGAAGCACATAAAAAAAATAAATTTTCAGAAAAAAATGTCCAAATTAAAGTTCTAATTTGTCACGTATACAACAATACACAGTGTGATATGCAGTGGAACGCTTTTACGACCTAAAATGAAAGACAGTATAGAATAGGAAAACGATTTCAGTGCAGTTGCACTAAGAAAAATGTCAAATAAAAATATTTGGGTGAAATGTACAAATTTACAAAAGTTACAGTAAGATATAATTAGGGTTGCAACTAACGATTACTTTAATATATTAATATATTTTAATAGATTAATCTGTCGATATTTTTTCGATTAATCGATGAATCTGATAAAAACACAAAAAAGACAAGAAAAGCATTCATTTCCAACCCGTTATTCAAAAACAGAACTAATATCTCTAGAATGTGCACAAACATGTTGCTCCTTGAGCTGTTATAATAATAATAATAAAATAAAATAAAAATGGACTAACACAAAAAAC
>JAQQZT010000036.1:4354065-4367693 GCA_030068275.1 Clarias platycephalus | reverse complement strand
ATCCCAGTAACTGAGCAGATTGTGAAATACTCAGACCGGCCCGTCTGGCACCAACAACCATGCCACGCTCAAAATTGTTTAAATCACCTTTCTTTCCCATTCTGACATTCAGTTTGGAGTTCAGGAAATTGTCTTGACCAGGTCCACACCCCTAAATGCATTGAAGCAACTGCCATGTGATTGGTTGATTACCGTAGATAATTGCATTAATGAGAAATTGAACAGGTGTTCCTAATAATCCTTTAGGTGAGTGTATATTTCCTATTAATAATCTTTTATTTCTAAGGTCACGGGCAGTCGTATAAGCAGTTCACTACATACAGTATCGTACTGTATATGACTGTGTATGTGAAAATAAAATTTAAATTTGAATTCTGATCACTGTCACCACCTTCCTTATTATACTTTTATAGCCCTGATTAACTATTAAACTATTATTTCTTAAAGAAATAAGAAAGTCCTAGATATAAGCAGTGGTAATAAGTAAATACAGTATCATGGTACTAGACATGACAGACATGGAGGAAATGGTTATTAATGGAATAAATCATTTTTTGTTAATTATAAATTTACAAAGGTTGACACAGATCAGCTGTAACATTAACAACACCTCCATGTGAATTGAATAACATTGATTATTAATACTAATGAGCTGGTGAAAGCAGAATGAACATCCAACCCCCCCAAACACAAAGGTACAGTATACCAGAGCACCCAGTGCACTCTAGCCTACCACATATTGGGCTTATCAGGCAAGGGTCGTTGGCCTCCATATTCCCCAGGACTCACTCTGATTAAACACCCATGGAATACATCAGATGAAAAAGTTATCCATGGAGGATGTCACCCAAAAGGATCCACTTTTAATGTCCAGAGCTGCCCAGGTGGCACAATGAGATCAAAAACACCTATGTGGTTGTAATGTCTGTGGGGGCCAAAGCATCACTTCCAGGGCTCCTTCTCCTTCTCTACACTGGAGATAGTTCTTAATGATATTGGCTCTATATCTGGCATTGTTGTCCTACTGCAGAATAAATGTAGGGCTAATCAGATGCCCTCTTGATGGTATCTGCCTGTATTTCTCAGCTTGAAAACACTGACCAGATCTTCAACGCTACAGTATTTGCAGAAATGCTGCATCAAACTTGCAAACCTTCACCATGTCTTTCAGCAAGCAACTTGCCATTCAAATTTTTACTCATCCGTCCAAAGCACCTGCTGCCATTTTTCTGCACTTCAATTCCTACAGTATGTATCATTGCATAGTTGAGTTGCTTAGCCTTGTTTCCATGTCTGAGGTATATCGTTGGGTTCGCAAGCCTCCGCGGGCTTCTCCAGCCTGTACTTGTGTCCCAGTGTTTTCCCCAGTTCTTTGCTGATGGCACAGCTGGACAATCCAGATGAGGCATCAGCTGGACTTCCAGTGTCAAAGGGAAATAAGCATGGTGTGTCCTTCATTTGCTGCATTATGTTTCTTCGGCCAATTACTGCGTCTACGGTTCTCAACATCGCTAGTTTCTTTGTGCTTATAGTTCGAACAGCACATCGTGAAACCCTTAGTTGAATTTGAAATCATTGCCTGAGAAAGAGCTTGCTGATGCAGCATAACTATCTTGTACTGTATGTTGTTTCTGTGCTCAGTCTTAACATTGTGACATGAAACTGCCTTCCACGACCTGACCTTAGTAGCAGAGTTCGATCGTTCCTCACCGAGTTTTAGGCCTCCTACACAGCTATTTTTGTTTGAGTTAATGATTGTGTTTCAACCTACATATGAAATTGATGATGCTTGGTATGATCGGCTAATCATATACCTGACTCCAATCCTACAAAATCTCTGACGTTGTGCAAGTGTTCAAGGTTAAGAATTGATGCTGGTTTGAAGCCAAAGTGTATACATGCACAAACACAAAAGGTTGTTCAAGTTTGCAAGGTTAAAAATAAATAAATAAAAAGAAAATACACACTTTGTCTTAATAATTATTTGCATAAACATAGCAGTTGACTGTTGCCTGATGACATATGTTTTTTTTTTTTTTGTCTAATCCAGTGTTAAACTGCCTTACATCATCATTGCTGCTGTAACGTGGTGATTTACATTTTCATTAAATTACACTTCCACAGTTCAGCTCGGCTTGTTGTTCACATGAACCAAAGCCAGTGGAATGAGCCACTTGATTTAACCTCTGGTGGACAGTAAAGTCTAAAGGCCAAGGGTGAGATATGAGGTGATAGGAATTTGTGCCAGCTTTCAACTCTGCCATTGAATGAACTTATTTCAGTTGAGGTGGCCAGAGATGCTGCTGTATTCCTCTCAGCTTTTACATTTGACTATTTCCTGTTTTTCACTCTCCCCCATTATTTGATGGACAGCCAACAGAGAGCATTGCAGGCTTTCAGATGTTTGTTTCAGGTGTTTTTCAGAAGCACTTTGCCATTAAGTGTTACCATGTGATGTTCCTACATGGTGTATTTCCTCTCATCCTGCGTGCATCATGATTCCCAAGGTGAAGATTTTTTTTGTTTCTCTTCATCCGGTCATTGATTTGTTCTCTGATTGTTGTCACCGATTCCACGCTTATTTCTAATAACTTCTTCTTTTTAGCCCCTGCTGGTTTACAAGATCCAAAAAAAAAAAAGAAAAAAGTTAAATTTCTGAGCTTTATTTAATTGTGTCTACTGGTGTATTGACCCATGTTGCTGATTAATTAATCCATTTATATCTAGAAAATTTAATACTTGTTACTGGTGTTTGTCAGCTTTCAGTTCTCTTCTATGATGAACAGGTGGACCAAAGACTTTTTCTACTTTAAAGGTCCCATATGTTACTATTTCTCTAACAAATGAAACCAGTTTGTGTGTGTGTTAATGCATCAGCTGAAATAACCCTTCAGACACACACACAGACACACATCATGCATTTTTTCATACCTCAAATTCAGTTTATTTCACTACTCCTCCAAATGTGCTATTTTGGTGTCTATGCAAATGAGCTACTGCTGGGTCATGCCTATTCAGAAAACAGCAAAGCTAAGCCACATGGCACATGACGTCACATTATAGAAAAAACCTAATTGGACTGTCTAAGCCCCAGCCAGTACATTTTTTTGCACACACTTTGGAGACCAATCTGACTGTTTAAATATGATTAAAAATTTATTTTCGCATAATAACCCACCTCATTATTTTTTAAAATGAGTTATTTATATAAAAATATAAATACCATCCTGGTTCAACCCAGACTTCAGAAATCAACCCCACCTGTCATCATAGAAAAGACATTTCTGTGCTATTGATATGATTCAGAGACCAAGGGGCACCAGACACATTCCACTGCATGAACCAATTCCAAGTCCTTCAGCTGCTCCAAAGCTAATTAGCGTCAGCACTCGAATTATTTCAAGGCTTTTTTATGGTCTTTTGCTTCTCTTCGGAAAAAAAATAAAAAATCGAAGAAATTCTCAAAGCCTTGAATGTACAGTTAAGGTTTTAACTTCACCAAAGTAATTAAAGATGAACTCTTTGCCATTTCAAGCAAAAAAAGAAAGAAAAAAAAAGAAAAAGCAAGGGACATTTCTGTGCCTGCAGTAATTAACGTGACTCATTTTAATGACAACAGATTTGGGTGCTGAACTGAAGCAATGAAAGTTATCGGAACACTCCGGAACACCGAACATTGCTTAATTTAATGAACCACTGAAGCATTTCTTCTGTGAATAGTTAATCCTTCCCTCTGACTTGGCCTTGACTCCATTTGCTCTCTCTTTCTCCAATGATTGAGGAGTTTTGCTGGGCCAATTTTGCATGTTCTTAAGCCAAAATCATAGTCTGATTTATTACTTCAACATTTTTTCCTGACTTCCATACTGGATGATTGTTAATGCGGTTTCCTGCACAAGGATGCACTTGTAATATTTACAGTAAATATATATATAAGTAAATATGTGAAGAAGCTAGGTCGAGTCAAAGCATATCTAATAAAACGTACCAAACATTCAACAACTTTTTTTTATTAGATTAAAATCTTTGAGCTTGGATTGGTACCTGAGGTCTGTTCCACCTGCTTACTTAAATCAACATCACTCTGAGCCACTACATCCTCAGAAACATTGGGTGAAAGCAGTCAGAACTTGTACAGAAACGCAGTAGAAACTGGTAAGGTCGTTATATTGTCTCCTTGATGTTGAACTGCCACACTTATTTTGGACATGTTAAAAAAAAAGCCGGCTGAGGACACGATCGAACCAAGACTCATGAAGAACTTATTAAGAATGGCATCGACCAGTTAATGGCAAATTGCCTCAAAGGGACTTAATTGACATACCACAGGCATGGCACAGATGGGAAGAACTGGATGGCATTCTGATCGAGTTGTCATTAAGGTGTCACTGCGGTGTTGCACCATCATTGGACTTCTTACAACAACATCTTCAGGCTAGTTTTATGTCCATCGTTGGTCCTTGCCACATTGTAGAAGACCACATTAAGTTAATATTACGTTCTTCTAGTGGTTACTACATTTATGCCCAGCATACAGCACATGTTCAGCCCATTTATTTCAGTTCAGTATTTAGTTCAGAATTTTATCTAAATAGTGAATCCAATTCATCACACCATCCCTCTGTTGTGAAAAGAAATGCATGTGTATGCCATCCCACCAGATGCCATGACAAGATGGTAAGCACGTACTGTAACTATGTGCCCTGAACGAGTCTGGTGTAATCTGATCATACATACTGTAGTAGCTTGATTGGATTGCATTGGACATAGTGAGCAGTTGATCATGTGCATTATGGAAAATTTATGACAACATAATAGGCTGATAGATATATACTGTACATGATGATACGGTACATACATCATAGTCATTATGTACATGGTTAGTATGCAATGTTATACTGTTAATTATGTTGCAAAACTTAAAGAATGCATATGGCCTTGCAAGGGACAACAGTTTTGTCAGCCTCCAATAATGTAAGTGGATTCCAAATTAACTTGAACACCTGCTTTACTGAACTTCTGCCCAAACAACTGCAGATCAATCCCTGCTATCCGATATCACCCAAAAGAGGATGGGTTCCCTGTGGAGTCTGGTTCCTCTCACGGTTTCTCAAGGACGTTTTTCCTTGCCACTGTCATCCTCGGCTTGCTCACCAGAGACTCGCAATCTGATGATTATGTCAGATGATTACTTTTTAATTCTGGAAAGCTTTTTTGTGACAATGGCCATTGTTAAAACCACTATATTAATGTAGTGCCCTGCGATGGATTGCCCCCCTGTCCAGGGTGTACCCCGCCTTGTGCTCTATGTCTCCTGGAATAGACTTCTGGACCTCCTGCAACCCTACAGGATTAAAAAGTATAGATGATGAGTGAGTGAGTTATTATTAAGCAAAATATGCTAAATAAAAAAAATAAATAACTATATTAACTTTTTTTTTTATTTTTTATTCAATCTATTTTCTGATTGGATATTCCTTCCAAGTTACCTTGCGATAAGGACAAAGTAATAATGCTCATGTTTTATAGGTGTGTGTTAAACAGCTTGCAGTTAATGTAAGGATACCCTTATGCAGAGCAACTTACATTTGTATCTTATTATACATTTGAGTGATTTAGGGTTAAGGGCCCAACAGTGGGAACTTTGTCTTGGAGGGGTTCAAGCCTGAGACCTTCCGATCGGTAGTCCTACACCTTAACCTGTGAGCTACCCCTGCCAGATAGACTAGACCTGTAAGTGTTGACAGAGGTCAGGCTTGTGAGACAAACATCAGCTATTTAAAACCAGTCAGAATTTTTTAACATCCATTGGACAAATATCTGCCCCACAATCAAATTTTGTTGTCTAATGAACTCTGAGTCTTTCTCTCTGACGGTTCACTCAGTGGTGCGTCCTTGTCGTTCGGGTACACACTCTGCATATTATAACGGTTCTTCCAAATGGAAATTAACATCACAAAGTGGAGACATATTGTAAGAATACAAGAACTAATAATAAAGTTGACTAAGCACAATAGCTACTGTATATGTCTATCTGGTTGTGGTTCTACAGTATAATAACCTAAATGTAGTTGACAACATTTTACAGTATCTTAACATCAAATGTGCAGTTAGTGGAAAACATCTGAATTGTTACAGCTTGTTGAAAAATCCAAATTGTGAGATAAAAACAAGGACAAAAAAAAAGGTGACTTACAAACAGCAAGAAATGAGAAAACCACAAGACGAAAGTGAATTACTGGGAACAACTGATGCAATAACACAGAGCATGCACTTCATGTTGGCTGAGTGTATACTGTACACTGAGAGTCCTTATAGGCCGCGTTGGTGAGATGACGAACAGGTGTGAGTGTGTGATCAGTAATTAGGAATTTGTGGTCAGGAGTTAGAGTGTGTGGTGGCCGTGTTTGTTGGTCTTTTGTGTTGTGTGTGTTGTAGGTGGACACTGATTCAGTCACATTTCAATATAATCAACGTTATCATATTGAATCCCAATGAGCAAATACAATCGATATGAAGTTTTCCTGGCTGTTATTTTTACCAGAACCCAGATGACGCACATGAACCATTTCACCATATGAACCCCCCAATCCCCCCCCAATCCCTATCCCCCCCCACACACACATGAATGCTGGTAGCTGCTGATAGTAGTTATCCAAGACCCAGGATGAGAGCACCTCACACTGATAAAGTAGTTTGAAGTGTGTGGAATCTTTGCCCACTGAAACCAAGCAAGCAAATGGATCTCATTTGCAACGTGCATTCTGCCAGCAGCGGCCTATTGTGAAGCAAAATGTACCGTGTAGAATTATCACAAGCAGTCCAGGAAACTGCAACACTCAATCAGACAGACGGCCATAAACAAAATGCACAGCTCATTTCCCAAAACCTCCTTCTCTGTTCCATACATTACTTTCATTACACCATGGAACAATCTATTAAAAAAAAAAAAAAAAAAAAACTATTCAGTATAAAGACTTTAATATTAACTATTTAGATGCATTATTAGATTAAAATTGTGTATGAATTTTCATTCTGTCATTCTCTACATAATACTTTCATTGAAATGTAGAGTCAATAAGAGTAAAACCGTGTGCCTGAAATACCGAATTCCTAAAATATGTAAAATATGTATAAGGGTTTTTAGAGAATATTTTTTCAGAATATACGCAATTTATGAGCGGTTTTCAAGTCAAACTGTGACTTTTGATTGTACAGAATAACAGAACACAATTTTGCTACATTTCCAATAAATTAGCCATTATGAGAGTAAAATCTTCCTTTATTTCTCTATATAATCCCCTGCTACACTAATGCACTTATCTCAGTATTTCACTAGTGCTTGTATATCATCGAGGTAGAACGTTTTCTAAGGGCGCCGGAGCCACAATTAGACGTTAGAAACACCGGACTCCCAGGAACTCCTTAAATGGTGCAAACATGGAAATTTGGAGCGAGTTCAGGACTGTACAGGGGATGTGGAAATAACTATCAATCGAGTTCCTGTAATGTGCAAGTGGTGTTGGTGAATAATTGTATGAGCAGTTTCCACAGACAGATGCGTCTCTTTTGCAAGTTGTCAATCAGTTATCTAACAATTCTTAAGGATCAGACAGCAGTGGCCGGGATTGTCATTCACAGACATAAGGCCTTCTTTAAAACTGAAATCTTTTGCACTGCTGAAATGTTTTACGATGACTAAGAGTCTCATCAGTGACTCATTGTCCATGGTTTACAAATGCTGTATATAAGTAAATAATAATAATAATAATAATAATAATAATAATTATTATTATTATTATTATTATTATTATTATTGTCCTAAAACAACACTAAAACTATGTAATGTAGCTTGCTTTTTTTTTCTCTTTTTTATTTTAGTAAAAAAGTAAAACAATTGTCCAAAGAGCATTAAAAGTTCACAATAACACTTTAAATGATTTGGAGGGGATTTTCATTTTATATTTGATTAAAACATAAAGATTTTTTAATTGACAGGCCATAAGTGTGAACACTACATATGAAATTATTAATATTTTATTTAAAATTAATTGGTTTTATGTATTAATTGCCATACCTGGTTAAAAATTGACTTCAACTGCCTTTTCTTCACTGCCATGTCTGTATTGTTGGATAAAGTATGATTAATGACTCTACATCCCAATGCCAGATCATTTAAATGAATGTTTTTTGGACTGTTTTGGGGATTCAGGGTGTCAGTTACGCTGGTGATATGTGAACATAGAGGCAATAGAAAGGAATGTAATTTCATAGCTGGTACCGCATTACACGTTTGCCCTTGCCCATTAAACAATCAGCGTGAGAGATGTGGCATTAGTGTAAAGTTCTTTGAGAACTGCGGGAGGCAGAAAGAAATTATTTTGGTTATTTAGTTATATATTATCATGTCATTGATGTGTTTTGCTACATTTCCAATAAATTAGCCGTGTTAAATAGAAATCATGCTAATGTAATGCTTGCTCTGAGAAAAATGTAAATATAGTTAAGGACAAAATATTATTTTAAATATATAACAGTTCTCAAGCACAAACTAAATTGGGATTTTTCTCTTGTCCCATGTTCTTATAGCTTTTTATTTTCATTATTATTATTATTTTTAAATGACAGTACTTATCAGTACTTATACAGTAAGTTTTGTCCTACAATATGTGTTACCGAAATGTATTTAGTCTGGCAGAGGGAAGTAGAAATATCATCATCAAGCTAACAACATCCACTATTCATCTACAGTAGGAGGAGAAGTTCATTTAGAGTCACCAGCCTCAGAAATCACCAATTAACAACCAGCACCTCAGATTAGAGCCGTTATGAAGGCTTTACAGATCATAGCAGAAACATCTCAATATCAACTGTTCAAAGGAGATTATTGTGCATTTTGGACGCCTTCGGCGTTGTGTTCACAATGTAGAAATAAATACAAATAAAATCAATGGAATTAGAAGGTGCGTGCAAACTTTTGTTTGCTTTCTGTTCAGCCTGATGGATGGAAACTAATCGATTTGAAATCAGGTTCTATTTAATTATTTATATAACCAAGTTTGTCCTTGACCTTAACCATAAGGCTGCGGTCCTTAGCTAGTGTCTCTTCTTAAGAAAAGGTTAACATTAGCATTGATGTGCAGCCCTATTATTTGCAACCTTGTAATTGAAATTAGAATAACAAACGTTAGAAGGAAAAAGAAACGTGTAATTTATCAATCGATATATTTTGAATTTACTATTTTTTTCCCCCAGAATACGATGCCTTTTTTATCATGTATTGCCACCCTGCAGCCTAACCATATTAAGGTTACAACTAGTACATGGATTATTAACTCAAAATGAATGATCAACAATTTTTGTAATTAAAAAGGTTTAGTGTTTAAGAAAGCTCAACATTTTTTTCCAAAGCACGAGTTTTCCTTTTTTCCTTTCATTTTTTAAATTAAAACTTAAATCACTTATTATTGATACCAAATTAAATTAAACCATGCAGAAAATATTTTCTATTAAGTTTGTAATACATATTGAGAGAAAAAAAAGGAGGGGGGGGATCACAACTGCCAGAATAGAGGAGATTTTACATCGAAACTTAATTTTTTGTTAAATGATTCCTACTCATTCTTTTAACTGTTCATCAAAAATATATTAATATTATTTAAAAATACAGTCTTATGCAAAGTTTTAGGCACCTCTTGATAAATAACAGATTTGGGTGATTATTTTATAATTGAAAAGATGTTAACACAGTCTCTCTTGGAAATATTGATGCATAGTACAGTTTATGCCATAATTTGAACAAAAATAAAAACATTATTATGGCACTGTGGAAAAGTTTGAGCACCCTAAGTGTTCCAGAGTCTCAGTCCTTTATTTACAAGGTTTCAGACCTTAATCAGCTTGTTAGATCTGATGCATGGCAACAGCTGTCATTAGTAAATGCTAATTTTAAAGCTTCACAAATACTTTGACTCTTCAAACCTTGTGCACACACTTGCGGACTCTCAACAACCATGGCTTCCTCTAAGCAGCGGTGTATAACTCTGAAAATTAAAGTTATTGATCAAGATTGAGGTCAAGATGAGATCTGGTAACACTCGGAGAGAACTGCTCGTATGCTGGTCAGAAAGACAAATGAAAAAAAAAAAAACCATTTGACTGCAAAAAACCTGCAGGAAGATTTAGCAGACTCAGGAGTGGTGGTGCACAGTTCAACAAGACCTTCATGAAAGAGTCAGCAAAAGAATACCTTATCTGCGTCCCCATCATAAAATCCAACATCAGAAGTATGCAGAACATCTACAGAAGTCTGATGCACTTTGGAAACAAGTGTTGGGGACTGATGAAGTTAAAATAGAATTCTTTGACCACAATCAGCAAAGGCATGTTTGGAGAAAAAAAGGAGCAGCATTTCGTGAAAAGAAAACCTTGCCAACTATTAAGCATGGGGGGGATCTATCATGCTTTGGGGTTGTGTTGCAGCCAGTGGCACAGGAAACATTGCACAGGTGGAGGAAAGAATGGATTTCACTAAATACCAGCAAATTTTGGAAGTGAACATCACACCATCTGAAAAAAATAAAAAAATAAAATAAAGCTGAAAAGAGGATGGCTTCTACAACAGGACAATGATCCTAAACATACCTCGACATCCACTATGGAAAACTTCAAGAGATGCAAGCTGAAGGTTTTGGAATGGCCATCACAGTCCCCTGATGATGACATCATTGAAAATTTGTGGGTTAAAAGAGCTATGGATGCAAGACGTCCAATGTATATTACAGAACTAGAAGCATTTTGTAAAGAAAAATGGGAGAAAATCCTAAGTACAAGAATTGAAAGGCTTTTACAGTAGCTGGCTATAAAAAGTGTTTGAGGGCTGTGATATCTGCCAGAGGAGGTGTTACTAAGTACTGATTATGTAGGGTGCCCAAACTTCTCACAATAATGTTTTTATTTTTTTTTATCTTTGTTCAATTTATGACATAAACTAAAAGTAACTATGCATCAATGATGGCTGAAAATATTGTGCATTTTTTCCATTTCCAAGAGAGACTGTGTTAACATCTTTTCAGTTTAAAAAAAAATCACCAAACTCTGTTATTTATCAAGGGGTGCCTAAACTTTTGCATAAGACTGTATATTGTATATTATATACAGTACCTATATACATTTTTTTAGTCACATTTATGTCATAATCTAACTGTTCCAAAAATAATGGATCTGTTCAACCCTTTTACTTTGTGCAACATTGTTACTGTATAATTTATAGGTTACTGTATAAATATTACAATAATCTTAACACACTCACAATAGTGTAATTGTGATTATATGCTTAATGCATTTGAACAAATATATTAAACTTAGTAAAATAAGAAAAGACAAAAATGTCTGACTACCAAAAAGTTTAGGTTGGATAGATTTATACAGTATGTCAAGTCTTATATGAAATTAAATGAGTATTAAATGTTAATTAAATGTTTTCATGTAAAAATTTAAAGATATATTTATAAAAAATATTTAAAATTATTCCTTTTTTTCTGGTTGCTGAGTATAAGTTACAGGGCTGCACCGAATAATATAGGACACACCAAATAAAGCATCTAAAATAAATAAATATATATATAAATAATAGATTAGATAAATAAATATGTAGATTTGTTGCCTGAGTTGGCTGAATCAAAGTGAATCACAGATGAAAAATCAAAAAAGCGGATCGGATAAAGATAAAAGAAGTTTTGTCTTAAAACGACTCCGGCGTGTTAAAATTCACTTATACCACATCAGTGCTGTTATTCAACAGTGAAAATATAGTCAGGAGATGTTACTTTTTAAAATTACATTACAGTTACATTACATTACATTACTGTCTTCAAAAAGTAATCAGTTACATTACAGTCTTACTTTCTAATAAAAGTATCTAGTTAGACTGTAGCTAGTAACTAGTGTGATTAGGTTTCCATCTTTCCACGTGTCGGTCCTCTCATAGTCAAACCGCATAGGTGAGATAGGGGTATAACAGCTGGATTAACAGAGGGGGGGTATCGGGGGCGGGGCTTGTAGGAGTACTTAACTGGTGATTGGAGATGTAACTGAGTACTTAACTGGCGGACATAAGATTTAATAAGTGTTGTAGATTACTCGTTACATCAAAAAAGTTATCCGAGTACTCTAACGCGTTACAAGTTACACACAACACTGGAACTAATCCCAGTAAAAATATTCAGTTTAGCTCCCAATGCCCCAATCAACAGAACACAAAATAAAAACAGATAGGGTCATATTGTCCAAAGGTGTAGGTCCTTAAATTGTCCTCCAATTCTGGAATGATCCTTTAATGCTGAATGTCTACACATCTATCTTCTGTGTGGAATACTCTTTACATGCCCCGCTAACAAATTGAAGCATGTGTAAAGAGCTGCCTCTCTAATAATCAATCATGGGCACACGTCTAATGTAGACATTAAGGTAGTTATACCAATAATTAGAGCAAGCAAGCAAGCCTGCATGGAACAGTGATTGGTTATCAGGATGCAAAACCACTTGATTAGGTCTTGGACTGGCAGTATTGGATGTTCTAAATGAAATTAGCCTGTGTGTCTTCCTAGATAAAGACTGACAAGGAGATCTGGCAAAGACTGTGTTCTCCAAGTGAGCGAAGATCTCAGCCTTTTTTCAGGAGTTAACAAGAGGTGAAAGTAAATAAATCACTCGTCAATGCTAAAAATAATAGTGAAATCAAAAAGCAAAGGAAATTACATTTCTGAAAGCTTGGAGAAATCTTGGCAGGATACCCCTTGCTTTCAATAATTATTAGTAACCTACAATAATAAAAAAAGAACATTTCCATAAATTGTGGTTTAGTGATTAGCACTGTTGCCTCCCACCTCCATGGGATGGTGGTTCAAATCTTGCCTCTGGTCTGGTCACATTGTATTTGTATATTCTCCCTGCATTTGGTTGGTTTTCCTGAGTACTCTGGTTTCCTCCTGCAGTCCAACAACATGCGCAATAGGACAATTGCAATTTCCAAATTGGCTGTAGTGTGTTTGTGAGTTTGTGCGTGTCTGTGCCGTGCAATGGCTTGGCACCCCATCCACTGTGTACAGTAACCTGCCATGTGCCGCAGGTTCTCTGAGATAGGCACAGGATGAGCACTATTGACAATGGATGGATGGATGCAAGCATTGTTGGTTAGAACTGTCAATGATAACTAAAAACGTTTGAATAATTAGGAATCTGTTTAGCTTATAAACTAATGAGTATACAAAACCTCATTTTAATTAACCATAGAGAAGAGTTAGAGGCAGTCTTGTGGCTTTGAGGAACACACTTAACCGCAACCTATGATAAGCAAACGGTGTCAGGACAAGGGGAGTAGAAAGAGGGGCCTAATTAGGACCAATAGATGAGATATGGAATAAACACTGTAGAAAATACTATTAAACTTGTTTTGTTTTCCTGACTGCATGATAACACTTTCATAATTACATAATTAAATACAACATGCAATCACATGAGACAGTACAAAAGATATAATAACACAATAAAAAATACACTCACCTAAAGGATTATTAGGAACACCATACTAATACGGTGTTTGACCCCCTTTCGCCTTCAGAACTGCC
>JAQQZT010000036.1:4330599-4345327 GCA_030068275.1 Clarias platycephalus | reverse complement strand
GGGGATGGGGGGGGGGGAGTTGGACTGTGTATATGGAATCAGCTTTGGTTAAAAAAAAAATAAAAGATTGAGCAATGATAAATGAAGTACATGAAAGGAAATTGAATGAAAATGCAAACAAACAAACAAAAAAATTATAATTGAAAAAGAAAAAAAGTTTTCCATTTTGCTACACAGTTGCTCCTCACTGGCCAACTGATTTAAAATTCTCTTACACTCAGACCAAGTTTACTGGCTCAGGTTTTCCTTGATTAAAAGCATTATGTGGTCAGAATTTCTAAAAATAAATAAAAAATAATCCATATTACAAGGGTTTATTATTTACACATAGAACAAAAAAAGGTGTTTATTTTTTTGTACCCAGCTACTCTGAATCTTGATAGTTAGACTGCTGGGTGTTTAAGAGAGGAAGTGTGTGTCATCATTATGCTTACATGAACTGAATTACCTCCAAAGTGAAAAATAATTCACTGTCATAAGGAACTGCTTATTTTCCGATAATTATGTAATGTGTCTATATACATTACATGTATATTATAATATAATTTAATGTATTTTTAATTTTGGTTTTAGACAAAAACCTAATTTCATACAGGTACTTTAATTTCCTCCCACAGTCGATAGACATGCCGTGTGGGCTGATTGGCATTTTCAAGTCGGCTGTAGTGTATAATTGAGTGTGTGAATGTGTGCTTGCATCCTATAATGGCCCAAGCCATCACTCAGCGACCCTACACAAGGGAAGTGGTATAGATTATAGACGGATTGATAGTTTCCGGTTCATCAGCGCAGTGATTAATGCCAGGTCACACTGTGTGTTTCCTGATTACTGAACATGCATGAAGAATATGCACTGTATTTTGATGTTGCTTTTATTTACATTTTATACTTTCATTGAGGGTTTAAGGTACAGTAGAGTGTTCTTCAAGCCGACTGACATTTACAGAAACAAGCACAATCTGGTGAAGAGACTCTTAGCTTCAGTAAAAAATCTGAACGGTGCAAACGTGTTTTAGAAGGCCATATGTCCGTGAATGCTGATCCTGGCCGAGATGGCTCAGAGCCCACAGCAGTTGTTTCTGTAAATATTCAGTGATAATGATGGATACTTTTATGCCAACATGCAGAAGAGACACACAATCACTCCCCAACACCCCTTTTACATTACATGAACTCAGCTAGAAGTTATTGCCACATTCACCATACAGTCCCGACCTCACTCCAAGCCATTTCCACATTTTTGGGTCATTAAAGGAGTTCCTGGGAGGCCAGCATTCCAGCCATGAATCAGGCAGTCTGATTAAGGCTCCAGCATACTGAGAAAACTTTCCACCTTGACGGTATCCAAGCACTAGTGAAACTAGCAGGGGATCATATAGAGAAATAAACACTATTCTGCACAATCAAAAGTCAACATTTGTTTTGAACTCCCCTTGTAGTTCATAGCTACTGTAGGGTTTAGGGGAATACTTGCCTAGGGTTATATCTTGTTATATCAGGTTAGTTATTATACAGACTTGAAAGTTCTGAATTTGTTTCTAGTGTTATAATAGATTTAGGAATAAAGCCAATATTTCCTTTCTGTATGTAAGCGACAGACATAAACTATTTTCGTCGTTTTTTTTTTTTTCCTTCTCATCTCTTTCACATCTCTCAGCAGCATCTCTGTATCTGCTTATACGCCCATTTATAAATTTATCACCTATTGCCCTTAAAACAAAACCATCTGATTTTCATGCAGGATAACGTGGGCAGAACTTCCTCTCGCATACTGTAACACACTGTGACGTGTTTTCTTGCACATGTCGACTCTTTTTATATTTGGTTCAGTTTCTAATGTTAATTTTCCACAAGTTTTGATGAATGATTCATTCAAGCCTGTGCAACTAATGCTGAACAGCTCTGTGTAGTACAGTAGCTGCCTTGTAATATTAATCCCTTGCTCAGATCTGAGTGGTTCTTTGCTTAGTAATGCAGAAACAATATCTAGCTGTTCAATGTTTAACACCTACTTCTGTCAAAAGATAAGCCAATAGGCACTTCTGTTTAAAAAAATAAAATAAAAAATCTTGCAATGCAAAGGGCTGGAGGTCTTGTCAGCGGTCTTTTCATTCTCTCACGTTGTCCAGTGTCCCTTGTCCAGTGTCTCCAGATCTACTACAACCCTGGATGAAATTGTCATTAAAGATGATTGAATTAAAATGTCTGTAAATCCATCCATCTAGCGACCATGGAGGCCAATGGTGACCATTGTGTTTATTCCTATTTGTACAACCATGAAGGATCTCCAGTGAACATTCACACACTATAGGCAATTTGGAAATGCCATTTAGGCTAATCTGCATGTTTTTGGACCGTGGGAGAACCCAGAAGACACCCACCAAGCATGGGGAGAACATGCAATCTCCATGCACACAGACCCAAGGTGGGAATCGGACCCAGGATCTGCAGGTGCCACCGTGCCGCCAATCTGTAAACAGGATTCCAAATATCATCGAAATCATCATATGACTATATTATAATCATAAAATATCACTGTGCCATGTTATTATAATAAGCTCAATATATGAAGCAACAACATAATGGAGAAATTGTCAGTGAACTGTACCTTTGTATATGTTTAGTTAAATAGATGCTTATAATTAAATAATCAAGTAAAACAATGGAACCCAGTGTTAAGATATTATAGTGATAGCATCATCATCATCATCATCATCATCATTACCACACACACAAATGCAATTTTTCCAATCAGAGCTTGTCTTGGTCCATCTTCATCAGTTTACCTCTGATCATCCTGTGACAGCTTTAATCAGCGAGACATGCCCTAGTGTGTTTGAAAATGTCAGGTACTTATTTAAGTGGTTAGCTTAATTAGCGGTTAGCATACAATTACTATCTCTCCTTACCCTAGCTGTGATAATTAAGACTGTAATCATGCATTCTATACGCCCCTGCCTGAGTACAGCGAGCGTTAATAAAGCTTCTTTAAGCACTTCCAGGTTGCTTTTTCAAGACAGTTGAAAAACTTTCAACCATGTGGTGTTTGCGTAACGTCCATCGCCAGACGAGCGTTACGTGATCAGATCAATGCAATCTAATTTAGTGTGTACACCATGCCAGTATGCACAGACAGCATGAGGGAACAGAGTAAACTCTCATATGCAAACATATTTATTTTGCAATATTTTCATTTCTTTAATACTGTTTATATGGATATTAATGCATTTGTGTTCAAACATCAGTTGTGTTCATTTCTTGGTAGTGTAATTACACGTCTGAAAGCTGTCCAGGTGACAACATGTAACTCATTGAAGACTGTATTTACAGTAAGCAATGTCGCAGAAGCGAGAGCGCGGTTAGGGTTAGGATTAGCCACCCCACCCCATACACCCCTCCCCCCTATCCTCTCCCCTCCCACGTCTGTCTCTCTCTCTGGTTCCAAACTGATGGACCGTGTACTGTTGCAACCATGCTGTTCTAATCGTTGCAATTATCTCCACTTCTGATTTCAAAAACCTGCTACATTGTTAAAGGTTTCACAGAGGGAAAGCAAATCACGATTACAGAAAATACTCAGAAGTTAGCATTTTATATTACCAAATTAACCAATGTGGTTATGTAATGCAATGCCATGCAGAAATGTAGTGGAGTAGAAAATACAGATATTTGTTGTGGAGTAAAAGTAAATCCAGTAATAAAACTACTCAAGTAAAGTACAAATGAAATACATAGTTAAGGCCAGTAAGGAAGTAAATATACTTAGTAAATATACTTTCCACATATTTAGGATAATCACGTGATTCCTAGTAAAGTACTGCAATTAATTCATGGTAAGTTACAAAGATTAAGTGAAATATTAAACACTATTTTGTTTATTTTGTTGTAGTGAAAATAATGCTCAGTTACAGTAGCATGAGTCTCATGGGTTAGTCCTGGATCCCCATCCAGATGAATCTTCTGTTTCTTCTGAGTTTTGCTGTGAGACTGATTTGATTGAGAATTCCATTTTAAAGTTTTTTTTTTTTAAGTAACCTCTGAGCAGCAAAGCTATATACACAATTCTCAGTTTTCATTATCAGATCGTTTAGGAAATGTGTTTTTTTATTTATTTATTTATTTTATTCCAGATTAAATGTCCTATGAGATACTGTAGGTAATTTCCCTGATATGCATCATGGACATGTTGATATGGAGTGTGTTTACATCATAAAAATGGTTATAACAACAATAACATGAGCTTATCTCAGTTTGGATTCTGACTTTTTTTTTTTTTTTTTTACTAAAAAGGTGTGAAATATTTACTCATACAGTATAATGTGTGCGTGGGGATGTTTTATAAAGTTTTGTCACCAAATGCATTTTAGCTCTAGCCCAATCCTGGCCTCCCAGGAGCTCCCAGGCCTCCCAGGCACACAAAAAAATTTTTATACACACTTCAGGAAAAGAAAAATAGTATGATGTACATTATATTCAAATAATATTATTAAACATATTGTAGCCATTTTTAAAAATGAGTTAAAGCATTTTTCCATCCATTTTTTTTATCAGGATGCTTTTACTTATTCCAGAGATTAAAATTTATTTACCAGGGCCATGCAAGACAAACCAGGACTGTCCAGAATGTCGGAACACTTATAACAGAGTTTCACTAGTGCTTGGATACTGTTAAAGTAAAAAGTTCTCTCGGTATGCCAGAGTCGTTGTCAGACTGCTTGGTTCATGTCTAAAACGCTGGCCTCCCAGCAACTCCAAAGGTCAGGACTGGGATGTGGCAATAACTCCCATCATGTAATGCACAAGTTGTGTTGGTGAATAATTGTGTGTACAGGTCGCACTGACAGATGCGTCTTTCCTGCAACAACTGCAGTGTGCTCCAGGTCTCATCACCGTAGTGTGATTTAATTAGTTACAAATTAGTTACCCAGAGCCTTAACCCCTTGAGCTGAGCTACCACTGTGGGTTTATATAGGTTCGTATGCTTATTTTATATTCCATCTTTTATATATATATTTTTTCTTTTTTCATACGAATTATTTGAAGCATATTGAATAGCCTGTGTGTATGAAAATGTGCTATACAAATAAAATTGCCTTTTGCCTTTACAAAGTTCTCCACTCAAAAGAGTGATGAATGAGGCCGAGTTTGTATGCTTTTGGAAACACACCACAACTGATGTATTTTCAATTAACAGCCAGTGTTACATTCTCCTTGTATGACACAAAAGGGGGCCACAAAAAGAAAAAAAGAAAAAACAACTACTACATTTTATCTTTATGAAATTAAAGTGAAATGTCTACAAAGCAAGCAAACACTTACAAAAGTGAAAACTGCAAAGTCATCTGTCCCTGTTTCTACAGTATATACTTCTTAAAAATGTAGCTTCACTTCCTTTCACAAAACAAAAAGTAAAGTACCTACAGTAAGTGGTAATGTGGAGTGTTTACAGTACAAACTCCCCAAGTCAACCTCTGTATTTCAGAAAGTACATTAAAGCAAGCACTCAATCACTAAGCAGTCCAAACTCAAAATAATCAAATTTCCTATATTTAATTTCTGGAGTGATGCTTATGTCACATCAACTTAAAAAAAAAAAAAAAGAGACAATAGTTTATACTGTTTACTAGGAACATTAGTGTCTGACTAATAATAATAATAATAATAATAATAATAATAATAATAATAATAATAATAATAATAATAATAATAAAAAAGCCCATAATAAGAACAGGCAGGATTGATTTCAATTTCAAAAAGAGTATCTTTTAAGACTGAAGTCCCTGCTATCATTCATTCATTCATTCATTCATTCACGTTTAAGGTGTCTTGCCATGTAAAATGCATAAGCACTTCCTCACAGTTCTACACTTTGCATATTCAGTGCTCTGGAGTCGGATCCTTGCAAGACTGAGTTGCAGCTCTGTCAGCAGATCTAGGAATATCCATCACATTTAGCTTGCGTATGACCTGTAGAGAGACTCCAACTCCCTCTCACTTTTGCCAGATCCATCACAGTCAGAAAAGCTCCCCAGGGAGGATGGGAAATGCAGTCCACTGACAGCAGGTATTAGACTCATATATTGCTGTGCTGTGGAGGTAATTCAGGAGAAAGGTACACGTAGATAACGTACAGTATATAGCTGTCAGCATGGTAAATTATTCAATTATTTATAGGCATTAAAGGAAGACAAATAATCATAGGCGTATTTTTAACTGACAAAAATAAACAAAGGAATTTGAAATATATCAGTACACTGCTTCATTATTATTATTATTATTATTATTATTATTATTATTATTAGATCCCAAAATGTTCACAGAGCGTGCAGAACTGTCCTGAATTAAAATCAATTGATGATTCTTGGGTCTTACAACTGTGATGTCACATGCCTTAATTAGATATACTTAATTCAGCTATGCTTAAGGCATGTAAGGTTAAAATGTGCTTACACATGCCTTATGACTCAGCTACAGTATAAACAGTGCCAAACTCATTTAATTGTTAAATAGTCACGAGCTGTTTACAAACTGTCACAATTAATCTATGAAGTACCTAAAGAACCTCACGAGATGCTATGAATTTATGAAGAACTGGCAAGAAATGCAGTTATTTCTCTAGAACCCCCTACAACAACATGCTACAATGTCACGGACCATATAAAAATAATATACAGTATCTGCTCTGGTATGAGTGGAAAGAACTGAACTGCCAAAATACCTGAATAACTCTGGTTTGGGTACCTATGCCTGCTATGAACAACTATGAACCTGCTATTTGGGTCACTGGCCAGTGAGGGTTGGGTGGGAGTCAAGACCAGGAAGCAAAAAGTAATTTCAAAACAAGTAAGAGCAGTGGTTACAGCATTGGACTTTGTATTATGAACCCTACCATCCAATTAGAAGAGCCACAAACCACCTATAAAGTCCTACTATTGCTGCAACCCACCCACTTACAAACCACTATAATGTTTTTGTAGTTGATGACAAAACGTTAAATTTTTAGACAATGTTAAATTATTTTTTAAAAATGTGCTAGCTACATTTTTTCTGAATGTACGACCTACTTCATAATCTGCCTGTGATTTCCTATGATGTTGAGATTGTAGCAGTTTGGGATCAAACTCAGAAATGTGGGCAAAGGCCAATTGATCATGCCAAATATAAGTTTCTGACAACTAATGAACCAGATCAAATTACCGAGTAAGAATTTATTGTGGATGGCACAGTGACGTAGTGGTGAGCACTGTCGCCTTGGACCTCAAGAGTCGGGGTTTGATTCCCGGACAGGACTTGCAGTTCAGGCTAATTGCCGTTCACAAATTGCCCTTAGGATATGAATGAACTTGTGAGTGTATGTGTGGGGCCTGCGATGGATTGGCACCATGTTCAGGGTGTACCCCACCTCGTGCTCTACGTCTCTCCTGGGATAGGCTCCAGGCCCCCTGCAACCCTGTATAAAGTGGTATAGATGATGATGATGATGATGATGAGTTAGAATTTATTGTCAATTAAAATGTCTCTATATTTTGTTTTCATTTGCAATCCTGGGAAAAAGAAAGTGAACTTCTTTAGAGATGACCTTATAACCTTCGCCTGATTTATATATGGCAACAATTGCTTATCCGAGATTCTCTGTCTGACAAAAAATGGTGATGATGATTTAGACACATACCTGAGTGCTCCAGAGCACCAAGCTGGCAGAGGTTTTGCTTTACACAGGCAGTCCTAGTTCCTGATTTTGTGTTCTTATGTAATAACACCCACCCATACTTTATACCACTTATCTCATACAGGCTCGCAGGAGGCCTGGAGCCCTGACTCGGGGTATTACATTAGGTGGAGTACACCCTGGACAGCATGGGCACATCCATCACAAGTGCACACACACTCACATACAGTACTGTACACACTTACACGCTATTGGCAATTTGGAACTGCCAGTTAGTCTAATCAGCATATCTTTGGAATATTGAAGGAAACCAGAGTATCCACCAAGCACGGAGGCTCGAACCTCAACCCTCGGGGTGCAATGTCAAAGTGCACACTATGTCACCATGCTGAACCTTTAGTAACCCTGGGCTGGAAATTACTCCCCTAATGACTGTAGAAGTAAGAAGGATGTACTTATTGTTTCCCCTGGTTCTGGATGTTGGGGGGGAAATATTACATATTGAAAAGCGCTATGGATGTGCTTTCTTTTGTTGTTGTTGTTGTTGTTGTTGTTGTTGTTAGGACAACCTACAGTAAATATTATTTAGGCTCTGGTGAATAAAATCAATAAATTGAAGGTGAGTGTACTTTTTTCTCATAGGTATATATGCATTCCCCATAGTAAGTATTTACTAATAAACATAAGAAGATCTTATATAACATACGAATTGCTTTCAGCATAATAAAACATGTTGGTGGAAATAATTATGGGAAGTAAGTTGCACTGCAGGAAACCATTATGCTCTTTGGTTATTCCTTATTAGGGATTTAACATGCAACAGACCAGCTGTAAGAAACCAAGCTTAAATGCTTTCCTCGAAGTCGCACAGATGATGGCAGCATTTTAAACCTCAAGGTATAAGCCTTGAACATGGGGCATATCCAAGTGTAGCTAGCCTCTGGGTGTGACTTGGATAGGCAGAAGAAGCTGAAAAGATTATTCACTTTAAAATAAATAATGCACCTGAGGGGGCTGCATTACAAATATACAGCATATGTTTGCTTGTTGAAAATAATAGCATAGGTTGTATATATTTCATGAAAATGTGAGGCATATACACTCACTGGCCACCTCATTAGATACATCTTGCTATAGTGCAGGGTTAGACCCCCTGTTTCCTTTAGACCTGCCTTACTTCTTCATGACATTGATTCAACAAGGTTCTGGACATTTTCTGGAAATATAGACCAACGTGATGGATATGATCAGCAACAATACTCAGGTGGGATGTGGCATTTAAACAATTCTCAGTTGGTACCATTGGGCCCAAGCATGGCCAAAAAAATCTCCCCACACCAATACACCACCACCAGCTTGAACTGCTGATACAAGGCCCGGATGGATCCATGCTTTCATGTTGTTTATGCTGACAGATCTGCAAGAGAAGCATCTATTTCTTGTACATCCACACTGAATAATGTCTGTGGTTGTTTTTATCATTGAGTTGATAATGTCAGGAAGTAATAAGATTCTATTTGAATTATAGAACGTGTGTCGCCTTTCATTAGTAATTAGACAAAAGCAACAAGAACAAGAAATTTATGCTGTTTTGCTACTGAACAGAAAATCGTTTGATAAAAAATAATTGACAGGAAGCAAACTGTAATAATATCGAATCAACGTTATTAGGTTTTCTTCTAACAGATGGAATTAAAATCTGATGTTCTAAGCCTTAGTCTCGTGGTTACTGCAAAAAGTGAGAGCTTTACACTAAATCATTTAATTGGCCAGAAAATGTTTGGTTTCTAAAGCTTGCATCTTTAGTTTGGTACTCCGAACTTTGCAGCTTAAAAATAACTAACACACACTCTATAATTGCTCATAGCTTTAATGAAAGAATGTATTTGAGCCTATGTGGTGTGTGGCAACTCATGGTCATGGTATTTACTATATGCCGGTGGCATCTGAACATGTACTTCAATAGAAGAGATTAGACATGTACTGTAAAGCAGTTAACACGGTTAACATCACATATTTTCATACAAAATCTTGAATATTAAATATTCAACATATTCAACATCTGCTTTATTTGTTTTTGAATATTTTCAACTCATCTATTTTAAAACATTCTCACTTACTCACTCATCGTCTATACTGTTTGATCTTGTATTCAGGGTCTCAGGGGGTCTGGAGCCTATCCCAGGGGAATTAGGGCACAAGGTACATAGGGTACACATAGGGGACAGAGTGCCAATCTCAGGGCACACACACATACATGTACGCATTCGTCTAAAACATTCTGTTAAAAAAAAAATATTCCAAGATTTTCAATATCTACTACACAAAGATACTGACATGCCCCTGATGTTGGCCTAATCAGTAAACTGGCAGAATTTTACACCATTGCCCTGGGATTCTTCTGATTTATTTGACAGTCCAGGCAAGTACAAATCCACATCTCACTCATATACAAGTGTGAGAAATAATTTATTTATTATTTAACTCTCTGATTAGTGCGCAAGTGTACTGTTTCTAGAATGAGTAAAGGACTAAAATGTACTTACTGTAAGTTGGTGTTTGTCCAAAGTATATAAAATTGAACATTGGCCAAAACATAAAAGGGAAAAGAAATAGAACATAAGGTTATGTATGGAAGCATGGTTCAATGGATGAGAGCGGCACCACCAGGGCCACCTGGACCACTCGGGTGACAGGAGTAGCCTGAGGATGTACGTACAGTAGCTGGATCCTTTTATAGGCCACAATGTAAGGTTACAGTTACAAGGAGATGTGACAACTTTCTTGTTTGGGAAATGAGTGAACAGAAAGACTCTGCTAGGTCTAAAATAAACTATTCTGCCAGACCTCTATTCAAATGTAGAGCTATGGATATACTGTACAGTCTATGTTCATGTTCCATTATAATGTTTATATTTAAAGGGTATATCTTGTGTTTTGGAGGGGAAAAAAATACAAAACTTATATTTACCATTTAAGTACATGAATCCACTTTCTTAGGACAGGGAAAGCACATTATTGACTTTCACATACTGAACCTATGAGAAGGAGGATATTGTGATAATTGACTCTATACTGATATCGAAGCATTGGATCTCATTTCTGATAATAAACCTTGGAACCAAAGTTTGAGGTGGTAAAATCATACTGGGTTTTTTTTTGTTTTTTGTATTACCTTTGCACTAAACACTTCATTTTACTCCAGTTTGTCAGTGGTTCAATGCACCTGTACTAGTGAATAAGTAAGGACTAACCAATGGTTAACCCACTGATTAGTGCACAAGCTTCCAGGTCCTATGTTGTACTACTTCTTTAACAAGTTATCACAGTCCTCAGCGCTCTCTCAAAGTGTGTCCGTTATTGCTCTAACTGAAATACCTCATTTTTATATGTTCAATGTAAATAAACTATTGGCTAAGTAGAGCTGAGCAACAGGGTGAGGAAGGTGTGCCTTATACTGTATGACATCACATTAGGGAGATAATCTAGCTGGCTTTGGTTTAAGCACCAGCCGATACAAAACGAAAAAAAGGACAACTAGCAGGAAATGTGTATTTTTCTTTTGTATATACAAGTCATTGGAAATCCATATGAATGTCTAAAAAATGACTGAAATTGGTGCTTTTTACAGAGACAAACTATGCAAAAAGAGTAAGAACCACTGACATCAGTGTTAAGTGATTTAGCCAGTGTCTATACCATGTTCAAACATGTTTATATAGGTGGTGTTCACATCTGGCATTAACAGCTGTCCTGAGTGATTGGATCGTAAGTGGTCAGAGATACATACAGGTGTGATTGGGATGCAATGTGTCTCAAATATCACTCAAACCACCACTGTATGGCAACAGCATATTTGTAGTGTAAATGCGGATAAAAACATGGCCATAACAGCATAGACTAGTTGCTTTCCATAGTTGTTTTGGTCATCTGATCTGTCATTCATTTATGAGCTTCATTTGAATACATGTGAATATACCCGTACATCTACAGTACATGTGGAAAATTCCCGCCTAAAAAGTGTAATACACTGAAAAACTGATGGAAATAAATTTGTATGACAGTTTTCACTCCTGTGGATCACAAGTGGTCACCGGAGAAGAATCCATAATGCAAGGTGTGAACAGCTATGCGTCCCAGCTGTGCACTCTCAATCACATCGTCTAGACCACATGTTAATGCCAGGTGAGAACAGGGCCTTGTTGTTCTACAGTATACAAAAGACATGATAATGTTGATGTTACAACAGTCTACAGAGAATTGTTTGCACTGTTTGTTTTCCATACAATGCTTTTCTAGTCCATCCTTCACTGCCTTGTGTATCTATTGTAAGCTACTGTATGTAGTTTTTTTTTTTAATCTACAACAGGAATTCAAGTCAAACTTTCATCAAGACTTGTGATGAAATTTGAAGGCCTAAAAACTTACAGAAGACTTCAAGCACAGTACAGTAATGGGTATATTAGAGCAGTAAAACATTTTATAGGTGCAAATGTTTTAAAGGACACATGTCCTGGCCGAGGTGGCTTAGAGCCCACTGCAATTGTTTCTACGAACATTCAGCGAGTGGAATATCTGATCCTTAATAACTTTTTATCAACACATCTGTCTGTGAGAACTGTCCTGTACACAATCATTTACCAACACCAGTTGCACATTACAGGAACTCGGTTGAAAGTTCAAGCTATTTCCACATGTTTGGGATATTAAAGGAGTTCCTGGGAGGCCAGCGTTACAGACATTAAGCAGGCAGTTTGATCCTGTTTTCAGCACACTAAGAAAACTTTCTACCTTGATGGTATCCAAGCAATCCAACTAAACACAATCACAATGCAACATAACACAATATAGTAACGTTCAAAAGATTGAAAAGTATAAAGATGGCAGACATATTGAAATAAAATAGTTGACTTTAAACCCTGAAATGTGACCTTGAACTTCTTTCAGATGTGTCAAAAATTCACCTCATGAACATTTAACGTTGAATATTTCATGGACTGTATGAGACTGCATCTACTGTCAATTTAAATGTACAGAGACCTATTACTGTTTATCCACAAGGGGGTTGGGGGGGGGGGGGGCTAGAGGGGGGGGCAGGTGGGTACACTCTCTCACTCAAGACATCTTTAGTAACCAGGTTATATGTAGTTTTCCTCTAAATTAGAAAGTCCATTTCCTTAATTCTTAACTTTCTAACTTATCACCCCATCCCTATGAAGTTGGATTTAAGTTTCCACTAAGGGTGCTAAACTGGACTGTTGTCCATTGGTTGGCGTTGCTCTCATTGACATGGGAGATCAAATATGCTATCTCTCTCACCAACACTGAAATCAAGGCCAATTCTGTGTTTCATTCTGGCCATGGATGGTTGTGTCATCGTCAGCAATAAGGTGACCACTTTTCTGTTGCTATACTCACGAAATTGCATTTGATTTTGTGTTGGCATGATTCTTGCCTTGTGTAAATAAGAATTAATGTAATGTTTGGCCAGAACCAAAAAAGAAAGCACAGGGATTATATTGTAATTAGATGATGATAAATACAGGAGCAAAGAGGGTGCAGGAAATCATAAAGCCAGTAGAAACCAGTAGACATTCACTGACTAAGACAGAGCTTGTTTAATTTCTTGGACCAGAGTACTGTAGACGCCTGGCTTTACATCAAGGACATACAATTCATTAACTGTGCACCAGGCCACACGTGATAATTTCAGAACACAGGAATGTCATCGGGAAATTCCTTATTAATGAAATGCTTTTTGTGTCCTTAAACCCCTCGTTCAAAGTTGCCACTTGTTGTACTACATACAGTACGTACAGTAACTATCACTCCTTTCAGACTGCAGTTCTCGAAAAAGTTTGAGAAGGTCATTTGTACGTTAAGAAAGTAGCCAATTTAATGCATTTACGAATGTAGCTTTTTCAATTCATACACTAAACAGATCTTTTCATCCTTTTTATTTCTGTATCAGTGTGCCTTGTTGAAAAGGTATCTTTTGTGAAAGAAAAAACATTTGTCTGGAAAATGCATCTGTAGCAGTCATTCAAGTTTGAGACCCTGGACATTGATTTAACAAGGGCGCTGTTTGAATGCCAAGAGAGCGCTCAGACCTTCAAGCTTCACACCTGGGCCATCAATTTACATCATTGTTTTTGGTTTGTGCTAGTCTAAAACACAGAACCTAGCCAATTAATGCTTAAAAAAGTTTTTAAGAAGCATTTCACCCATGATGGAAGTAGAATAAAGTAGAAAAAACATACACACATAGAAATAGTTGATCATATAATTAATATAATCAATGTAATTCAATTCACCTGGTGGTGGTATTAATGTTACAATTAAAAAAAAAAATCATTTATTCATTGTGCACAGGATGAATTATTTTTTTATTGTAACATTAAATACCACCACCAGGTGAATTGAATTACATTGATTATCAATTATATACAAGGTATACACCTAGTGGTGGTGTTAATATTACAATAAATAAAATAATTTATTCATTGTGCAATTAACACCACCACTAGGTGAATTAAATTACATTGATTATCAATTATATACAAGGTAACAATCAAAATTACCCTGATCAGGAGGCCTGGAGCTTCTGGAGACCTGGAGATGGGTTCCCTACTGAGTCTGGTTCCTCTCAAGGTTTCTTCCTATTGCCATCTCAGGGAGTTTGTCTCTTGCCACCGTTGCCTTTGGCTTGCTCATCAGGGACAATCTAATCTTTAAGTCTAGGCTAAAAACCTATTTATTTAATTTAAATAGATTTGCCTTAGGTAAAGGAGCAGATCTGGGGGACTCATGGACGTAGAGTATTACGATGAACTGGTATGTTTAGATGCCCCATGTGTCTCTTTGGGATGCATCTGGTGTCTGGGGATGGTTTCACTCTACTATGGAGACGGTTCTGGCCTCGAATGGTGTTGACAGCTGTTTCTCTGAGGACTTGACTTGGCTGCAGTTGCTCGATAGTTGTGGACTGGAATTTCCTACAAGTCTACCTGAGCCTCCAATAACTACCTGGACTCCATATTAACATCAATTAACATCAAC
>JAQQZT010000036.1:4286792-4311078 GCA_030068275.1 Clarias platycephalus | reverse complement strand
ATCAAAATCAGAAAGATTAATAGTTTTCTATAATATTACTGCATGCATAAATTTGTTCAATTAAAATATGCTTACAAACCCATCTCAATATAAATAATTAATTAATTATTCAAAACCACCTTAAATTGAGTATGACAAGTTATGTGTGTGTGTGCTCATGTGTGCACCTGTTAATCATGCTTGTTAAAGATAATGTAGCTCCTTTTCTCTGTAATTCAATGCATGCTATTTACAGTATATGCCACACATATGTACTGTGTAACTAACCAAAGGCGCACTCTCTTCATGCCCCGGTTTTGTGTTCATTATCAGGTATAATCACACCTCCACGGTAATTACGACAAAGTGCCATCTGCAGCAACATACAGCTCAGTGAACAGCATTTACTGACATGTTGCACTGAAAACAAGCTGAGACAGACACATACCCCATCCGACGGCGTTATCTGAAGAACCGCACATTAATAAAGCCATTTGTCATATCGTAGGGCATCCACATTCAAAGTAATGTTTTAGGAAGTGTGGTGGAGCTCCATCTGGCTCGGAGGGTGATGGCGGTGTGCTGGGGGAACAGCTGGAGGCCCACCTGTTCCTTACCACCCTCTTCTTACCCACAGATTAAAGGGTCCATCGAGAAATTAGGTAATCCAGTACCCCTGGCTCTTATACTTGATATAGGAAATGTCAGAAACAATTGAAAGACTTCACCATATCTGAGAATTAGATAGATAGATAGATAGATAGATAGATAGATAGATAGATAGATAGATAGATACTCAATTTTATATCTATCTATCTATCTATCTATCTATCTATCTATCTAAAACGTCAGATGTTAAATGTGTTCACAGACCTTGCTGGTCACTATAAGTCTGATTAAAGGAGGAGTATGAGCCTAGACTCGTCAACAGGTCTATAGGGGACTATAGGTGATGTTTTTTTATTTATTTATATATTTTGTCTAATCTTTTTCTAAGAGAACCTATCAATAGCACACACGATAAAAAATCCTGCATAGCCAAGTTTAATCTGTGCTTGCATTTCTTGCTTCTGACCTATTTCAAAGAGAGACAAGTGATCGATCTTGTACAGTACAGTATGTCTCAAGCTACCGTGGGTCATATACTGTACTTCCTAGTGTGCTGTGCACCATTATCTGGTGTGTTCTAGAAAAAAAACTGATTAAACACGATTCATCTATCAACAGATTTAAATTAAGAGAATAATTTCCACTTAAGTAAAATATAAAACTGAAAAAAAAAACAACAACACATACTTATATATATATATAAAAAAAAACACAATGGTTATAAAAGGAATGTTAAGGTTAAACACATTCAAAAGAGTTACAATTAAATAAACTGTACCTAACAATTTATTTATTTTAGTTTATTTCTTTGCAAAGCAGATAATATAAATATTTAAAATAATACAAAAAAATCTTGGCTGTGTCAACTTTTTAAAAAATGTCGACATTAATTTGATCATGTTATTATTAGGTTAATATTGACAATGTTAATATTAGGTTACCTTTGAAAGGCAGAATTACAGTACTTTGATTGTCATTAGTTTAAAGGTTGACTACAGGACGATGGGATAACGTTGAACAGATGTCCCTAGCACAAAACCATATTAATACCAAACCGATGGCCTGAGCAGGACTCAAACCCTGGGCGCTGAGGTAAGAACATTGCATGATCACCACTGGATCACAAAGAAACACAATACGCATAAGTATAAATGTATATAAATGCTGTAACAACACATAGCACACAGCATAGCAAACACCCTTATTATAATATTTTGGGATCCATGATATACTCCTTCTGAAAGATAAAAAAAAAAAAAAACAGAAAGGTAACATTACATCACTAAAAGATGATATGACATGAGATGGACGTGGTCTTGTTTCCGTCGCAGGGACCATGGATCTGCACGGAGGTTCTGCGAACGTATGTTAATAAATGCTCCAGGTTGCAGGTTCAATTATTTTAGGAGGTACGTATTTGCAATGTTTAGGTCATTCATTCAATATTTGTCATTTTAGCAAAGTCATTCCTACTTTTAGTAACGTCGCTGTTCTGACGGTGAATGTCGTTGCAACATCAGTTCAACCAAATTATAACGGTCATCCAGCGTCAGGTCTCCTTCTGGGTATTTACTTTAAACTTTAAACATATTTAAAAGTTATTGTGTTTGTCCTTAATTATTTTTTATTACTTAAAATCCACTGCCATAATAAACTTGACTACTGTACATACAGTATTGCATATTTTCAACAAGCACCAGTAGGCTGCTAATAGCTAGGCTAGCTAGCTAAATAAGGTGTGGAAATTTTATTTCAGCAGGTATACTGTATATTGACTTTTTCCACCAATTTCCACCAACGTTTCTTTTAATTTATGTGAAATCAGCAGTTCCGAGGGGGGAAAAAATGTCCAAACTACACTATGGTGATCATATCATATGGCTGAAAAAGTTAGCTAAGTAGAATCCTGTACTGTATGTGTTTTGGTTGATTCGGCAGCTTGTATTATAGTGAGAGATTATAAATAATATTAGATAATAAAAGATAATTAAATTGAGATTTATTTTGAGTTTAGGTGTGGATGGGTTATCTAGAGAACCTTTTCAAAGCTTTAAAACTTTTTCAAAGCTACCTGCATTTATCTTACATTCAACGTAGGCAGCAAAGCCACAGTCTTAAATAGTTCTGGTTTTAACTGCAACATGAAATCAATTTTATACAAACGTGTATTAGCACTACAGAAGCATCTCATATCAGTACTTAAAAAAGCCAGACAGTGCTCAGACATGCAAGCATCTGTGCTAGCGGTTGCTACACGCCTACAGGTGAACTCAGGGCTAGCCATCTAGTCTTGTATTAGTTACAAGTCAAGCAAATACTGTATGTTGCATGATACCATGATAAAAATACATTACATGATATGGAATGTATATAATGATGTGGACTGTATAGGAAGCAGTGGTGGTTTAGTGTGTTAAGTCTCTTAATTACTGATCAGAAGGTTGGTGGTTCGAGCCCCAGCTCTGCTAGGTTCTCCTGGTTGGGCTCTTGAGCAAGGCCTTTAACCCTGTCTACTCCAGGGGCGCCATTAAAATGCTGTGACCCCTGCCTTCCAACAAATAGCTGGGATATGTAAAGAATAGAAATGTAAAGTTTCACTGCGCAGTAATGTATACGTGCGAATAAATCCTGAAACTGGCTGAACTTACATTACCATGATTTATTGCTAAAGAATTAGCAGCTAGCCGTTTTAAAGGCAGGATTAAATCATATAGCAGGACTATGACTAAGACACACAGCCTATAATCATTCTACTTTTTCTTTTGTAGGCATTATTAAGGGCTTGTTTCCAAGAAACAGTCTTTGTGAAGTGTACAGGTCTGGGCTAATGACCCTTAATAGCACCTAATTTGCACTTGTCATGGGTAATAATGGTATTATTGTGTACTATGCTTTACTGTATAATGTTGTTGTGCGAAGGAAGAACACTGACTGTCGTACAGTGTTGACATCAGTAATTAAGCATGTCTAATTGCGTGCATGCGTACTTTCAATAAACAAGCCTTTTGTTGGCTAAAAGTGAGAAGAGTCGAAACGAGAGCAGTAAAAGTTAAGTGTTTCTGCTTCACGAGTTAAAAGCATCTCTAAAAGTCTAGTGGCTCCGGCTCTTCTTTTCCATTTCACAAAAGAAGAAGAAAAAAAAAATCATTAAAGCATTTCAGAACTGCAAATTCAGGCCATTAAAATGTGCTGATGTAGCTACTAGTTATAAGAACGCAGGTGGAACCACTTGGACCCCATTATTAGCCGTGTTCTTGATAACATTTCACCATTACGTGTAAGTAAGATGATTTAGAGAACATTAAGCTCTATGCCATTCACTATATGTCATAACTAATTAACCATAAACCCAAATTCTTTTGTACAGACCAACACAATATCTAATCTGTTGCTACATGTGAAGCCAGATGAAGTTCTTCTTATTTGCCACTGGTAAGGTGCTTATGGGTAAAATGGGACCCACAGATCACCTACATTTCTCGCGCTTGGCTGATTGGTGCCTTTTCGGGTCCTGGTCACCTGGACATCAGTCTTCGTAGGACATCTGCTGTGGAAAATTTCATTTGGGAATCAGGGAGCTTGAGCCGCACGCCGTTTGATGGATGACTCGGAGAGCTCTCGGCCCTCTTCGAGAGCAGCAGGATTCAGATGAGGACATCCCAAAAGTATAGTACCCTTGATGGTGATTTATATTTGTTTCAGAGGGAAACAAATTACAGCACAGCGGGTCCGTGTTGCACTCATAGACATTCGACATTATGGCATAAAGGAATTGCTTCGCGAAATTCTTATTGCCATTCATTTTGTTTACAGAGTTGTGCTTTACAGTGAAAAAATATAACTACATAATAGTTTGGAGAATATCAATCTATTTATGTTTGGTCTGACATGTTTTCCATTATTTGGTGGAACTAAATGCAAACTCCATGCACACAAAACCCAGACTCTGGAGGTGTAAGGTGACAGTGCTAATCACTACGCCACCATGCCGCCCCATAGTTATCATTTCATTGCAAAAGGCATACCAAGACTTTAAAGGTAATAATGAAATCAGCTTGCAAATGTATTCCTTAAGGTTAAGCAGAACTCTACCTACATAGACTTAAATATTTCATTATAATACACTTTTTTTTTTTTCAGTTTGCACATTAATCAAACAGTTGAAAGTTAGTAGGTTCGGCTAAATCTGTTTAGCATTTTATGAACTGATATTGTATTTATGGCAGTGAGAGAGTTCTGAGGTAGGTTCAGTAATTAGTTAATTACTGTAACTAATTAAATAATAAAATATGCAAATTATTATAATTATTATTAGACATTGCATCAGTATAAAGGAAGAGTGAATTAGGACCAAGTCTTAAATAAAAGTTTAAAATCAGATAATGATTTTTTTTTTTTTATTGAGAAGGCACTTTATTTATTTATTTGTATTTATTTAATTAATCATTTCATTATTTATTTATTAATCTATTTTTATTTTGTTCTTACCGGGAATTAATGAAAACCGAATAAAGATGGGACAGTTTTTTTCATACAAGTGAAAATGGTTGTATTTATTTAAAAAAAAAATCCTTTAAAAAAAAAAATCGACCTCAAAATGTTCTTTAAAAACTATAAAATTGACAACAAATTGTGTTCAAGTTTGAAGCAGCATCTACAGTAAGTTGATTTGTTATGAATGCATGTGAGTTTTCATAAATATATAAATACAAATTCATTTTATTCAATCACTTACATAAACAGTATGACATCGAAATGCTCCTTATGGCTCTGTGACCACAACAACAACAACAATAATAATAATACTAATATACTACTACTACTTCTTCTACTACTACTACTAATAATAATACAGTATTATAAAATATATTATTATTATTAGTAGTAGTATTATTAGTATTATTATTAGTAGTAGTATTATTATTATTTAAATAGTAAGCATGGTGACTTAATTGTTAGCACTGTTCCTTGCACCTCCAGGGTCTGGGTTCGATTCCCGCCTCAAGTCTTTGCGCATGGAGTTTGCATGTTCTCTCTGTGTTTCCTCCATGTACTCTGATTTCTTAATTGGCATTCCCGTGTGTGGCCTGCAGTGGATTGGCACTCCATCCAGGGCGTACCCCCGCCTCGTGACCCTGTAGACAACCCTTGTAGATTACGTGGTGTAGAGAATGAAAGAATGAGAGTAAAATGTATGCTAAAGGAAAAACAAAAAGAACTTAAAATAAGAAAAATATGTTCAGAAATTATAATTAAAATCAAATATTAAAAATGTATAGTTATGTAGAAATCTAATACAGATTGTACAGGTCATAGATATAAAAAAAAAAATTAAATATTTAAGATATTGAACATTTACGTGATTTGTTTTAAATATTTTGAATTACAAATGAAATAAAATAAAAAAAGAAAGAAAAATCCCATATTCACAGTGTGGTCACAGACTTTTGGACCCAATAAAATTTTAATGAGAAATTTTCCTGACGATCTTTTCGAAAAGACATGATACCTGACAAAAGGAACTAATCAAGGCTAATCAGAGCTTCACTGCTAAATTGCTGTGAAGCTGAAGATCAAAGCTATTTCATGACATTCGTAATAAATAAGGATTTAATTCACTCAGCATGATGTGTTACACTTTAAGGGCCTGGAAAATGTGCTAATAGAAGATGTTGGAAATCATTTCGTGGCATGAATATTTAAATAACGTCTACGAAGAAATATTATTTAGAATGCTGAACTTCCAAGACTTTATTTTTCTTATGAGTACAGGAGTGAATATACTGTACAGTAATGAGTGTTAAATGAGTGTTAATAACATCTCATTTCCTTGTGTAGACAAAAAACGTTTTTCATATTACTAATAAAAACTTGCAATTTATTGCCATTTGTTTGTGTTTCATTAACCACAATAAATTTCAGACATTGCACAAGTTCTGATCAAGTTCTTCTCTAAACTGTATGCTGCTTTTCTAAACACATTCATATTTTTTCCTCTAATGTCCCCACAGCTCTACCTCTTCCGACTTCATAATCCCTAAACTTGGAGAGCAGCACTTGCTCTCGTTTCAAGTTATTTGCATCGCTCTTTGTCCGGCTTGGCCAGCTGCAGGACTTCTGTCTAGAGACAAAGGCTGGATTTGTCATTTAATCATCCTGGCATTAGTTTTCTCGTTTTAACTCGGCTTGTCCTTTTTTTTTTCTGCCTAGGTAATAACGTTACAAAAAAGGCAATAAGATGTGGTGGGAATGCGTGGGAGGACGTTTCCATGGAGTGCTTTTGTCAAGGCAAACTTTAAAGAGAACGGATTTGTTCTTATTAACAATGGGAGAGAGGGAGAGTCTTTTTTTTTTTCCTTCTTCAGTCATTTGGCTCATACTCATTATTCCGTTACCTTATAAATCGTAACGTCCGACAACACAACATAACACAACAAAACACAATCCCAAACTAAAGTAGGTGCTGCTGTTAGGGAGTAAGATTTTGATAAACGACTGGCATGTTGAGGGATATGGGCTACGTGTCCTATTTGTGCAACAAAAGCAGGTCACTCGCAGTCTTGTCTTTTCCACCCCAATAGCTCTACCCATCTCATTTGAATGCCCTTTTCTCTTTTTTTTTTTTCCGTGTACATTTATTTAAGTAAGCGGACAGTCTGCCACATTTATTCCTCCCACTATCAGTGACTTTTGCTGGCTTGTTGGGTAAAGCGGAAAGAAAACAGGCACACAATGTCAAAGAAGCCGAAGGAGAATACCAAAGTTTGTCTTGTAATTCCGAAGTGTACAGCTTTCTGTATCCTACAGACTGCGATCCGGTTACATTTCTTATACTAAATACAAATGATTAATGTATGAAGGACTAGAAATAAAATATAGCAGTAAGTTTAACTGTAGAATGAAACAAGAAGATATGCTGATACTGGAAAATAATCAACAATTGTGTAGCCTGAAACATGTTATAGTTTTCACACCAAAGTTGATTCATTTCCACGTAGATTATGTCTCTTATAAAGCATTTGGTATTTAAGTCTGGTATATGTGATGTGACTTACTGTACACTGTCGCCTTGCACTTCCAAGGCTTGGGGACATAAAACCTCGCCATTGCTCCATGTGCTTAGAGTTTGATTGGAGGTTCTCCAGTTTCGTTCTACCAGTCCAAAGACATGCACTGTAGGATGACTGCCTTTTAATTTCAATGCAATGTCATTGTTTTGAAACAGTTTATACTACCAGTCAAAAGTTTGGACACACCTTCTAATCTGATGGACTTTCCTGGTTTTTATTTCTTTTTACATTGTAAAACAAAGCTGAAGGCGTCCATATGCAATAATCTGCAATAATGCAATATTTGTATGCAATAATCTCTTACGAACAGTTGATGTTGAGATGTACTGTATCTGCTACTTGTGCTCTGTAAAGCCTTTATAACGGCTCTAATCTGAGGTGCTAGATGTTAATTGGTGATTTCTGAGGCTGGTAACTCTACATGAACTCCTCTGCAGCAGTTTTGGAGGAAGTTTTGGTCTTGCCTTCCTGTGGAAGGTCTTCATGAGAGACAATTTCATCATGGAGCTTGATAGGGTTTGCACCTTATAATACTGTGTAATAACGGTGTTATTTCACAGATTTGAAGAAAATACAGTGTTTTTTTTGGATTGTAGAAAATAAATCCAAACTTGTGCCCAAACGTTTGACTGGTACTGTATTCAACAGTTAATGGCAGTTAATGTTGTGGAACATCTATGAAACAGCATGCTGCTCGGCACATTATTGAGATATCACCAAGCCTTCGACTTTCCCATGTGAAGAAATTCAAAGGCTATGATACACGCATACAATATGACTAGACTAAAAACATTCAAATATTTTACTGAAACAATTCATTATATGACATTTACAGTTGGTCAAAGATTTACATTCACCAATATGTACAGTAGTGAGAATTAGAAGCATCTAATTGGACAATTGTCAAGATTAGAAATTAATCAGGAGTGAACATTTGGTTCAAAACCAGTGCCATCTATTTCCCCCTTTTTTTTCTTTTTTTTTGCTCTTTTTGACAATCCAAGCAACTCAAAAACATTATGAACCATTACATGTCCATTTACTAGTCATGAGCAATTTACAAGCAACTGAAGGTACAAGCAGCGGCTGAACAACTACTTACGGTACATCCAAATATAAAAAGCTTGCAACCACACACACACACACACACACACACACACACACTGCACCATTCAGAAAAGAAGTGCAGATTAAGGAGTTTAAATTGCCGTGTACAGCGGTACGGTGGATTATTGGTTAGCACAGTCGCCTCGCACGTCCAGGGTCTGAGTTTGTCTCCCACAGTCCAAACACATGCAGATTAGGCTAATTGACAGTCCCAAATTTCCAGACTCCTCGGATAGGCTCTAGGCCCCTCGTAACCCTTTATATAGGATAAATAGGATAGATGATGTGTGAGTGTGTGAGTGAGGTGTCATGAACCAAATATGAACATCCACCAGTAGTGAGTCCACTATCGTCATGGTTACTGAAAGGCTGTTGTGCAAGTTTGCATAAAAAAAAAAATGCAAATACTTGTCAGATAAAACAAAAGTCAAACCATTTGGCCATAATGTTCAGGAAGGGAAAAAATGGTTAAAGCTGTCGATTTAAAGAACACCATCTCTACCATGAGCCATATGCATGGTACTGGAGCATCATGTTGAAAAGTGAAAGTTAGGAGGATTGTCTAGAAAGACTGAAGCAAAGTCTCAATACATACAGTAACGCAGAAAGTATAAAAAGAAATTCAAAGGCAAGCATTACAATCTGTGATAAAACAATGTGAGAATGAGTGGCACCGTGAACTTTAACCCTTAAAACCCTAAGCAGCACGGATTCCTGCTGGCAACACTGATTGACAGATAAAAAATAAATAAATAAAAAAAAACTGCTTATACAGAAGTCCTGCAGGTGTGTGTCGACAGGGAGGCTGTGGACATCAAACTGTGGATTTGTGTTTGCAGATACGTCATGTAGAACTAAATTTATCATTACTTTTAAAACTACCGGAATATGGGAATGACATTGCAAGAATGTCAAACTAACCAAATACTCACTCACACACATTTTGGGAACGCCAATTAGCCTAACCTGCATGTCTTTGGACTGTGGGAGGAAACCGGAGTACCCGGAGGAAACCCACCACGCACGGGGAGAACATGCAAACTCCATGCACACAGAGACGGGAATCGAACCTGGATTAACCAAATACTTGTATCATTTATTTATTTTTTTATTTTGGTCATATAAACAACCGAAAACAACTATAAAAACATGATCTGTGGATATTACTTTTGCCAACACAATTATTTTGTTTTGCTCAGTCATGTTTATATAGTTGGTTAAAATGAAATAAAATTTGTCATATAGCCTAGATTGTGCTGGAACAAAAAAAAATATATATATATGTCATTCTATTCTATACCATCCTGAAAACAAATATACTTTAATTAAAACAAAATCAAGTAAAAAATGGCAAAAAATGCTCTGTTTTTTAAGGCTGTCCTACAGTAGGTACTGTATACACCTGTAAATTAACATTGTACTGTAAGGTATATCTGTAACACAGATGTCATGGGGACTGTGCTGAAAAAACGAGACACGGAGGGTAAAAAGCATAATAAGTGGACAATGTAGATTTTCACACCATCATTTCGACATGTTTAGACAGAACTTCCCCTACAGCCAGACTTATATTCTGACATATGGGCCAAGGGCACTCGAAGTGTCTGAGAAAATCTCCCTTACGCCAGAGCCTCTGCATGCAACACGAACACATCCCTGTGTGTGTGTGTGTGTGTGAGAGAGAGAGTATGAGTGTGTGTGTGTGTCACTTCCATTAATAACATTTTGCATCATGCCATAACAAATGTAGCCTCTGATGGGACAGAGCAGGTAACTCTGCATTGCTTCGGTGCTGCCAGACAAAGTGCCCGGGCTATCAGTTATAAGCTGCTATTACAGTGATGATGGGTGTCACCGGGGTGGCTATAAATCAAACTGATGAGCGGCCGGTGCCAAATTTGGCCAGCTTTGAGCAGTGTTGATTTCTCTCCTCCCTTTTTTTTTTTTTTTTTTCCAGCCGGCGGGCAGACGTGAAGAATGAATGGATTACGTTACTGAAAGAGAAGGAGGTTTTATTGCCGTGTTTAACAACCGAACTCGCACCATCGTAGAACTTCTTCATCATTTAGGTTGTTTCAGTGCCCTTGGCTAGCTAGTGAGCTAGGAAGTACAGACATCAAAGCGACACTTTAGAGAAGACTCCAAAGGAAGTACAAGGTCCATGTATGTATACAGTAAATTCAACTTTACAGTGGAAACAGGGACGCCTTTACATATTACGTAATACGCATATCAGATGAATAAGTGATTTATTCTAATTCTTTCATCCATGAATTATGGACAGCATAAAAAGAACGGGACAAACTCTCAGTAATGTCACCCATAGTCTTTCAGAAGATCGTTTCTAAAGCTCAACTGTGAGAGCTCTGGTAGTCGGCATGTTGGCAGGATCTGACTCCACCTAAATTCTGATTTAAAAGGGTTGTTGGTTGGAACACGCCTACTTACCACAGTTACCACAACCTCATTAGCTTAGCTAAAATGCTAAGGTGAATAATGTTAATTTGTATGCTGATGTAACTTTGCATTTGATTGAACTACCCTACAGATCGACCCATGCCAATCATTCCAGTGAGCTCGTTAGCTAAAGTGGTGCATACAGTAGCAGAACACTACATTGGTTTGATACCTACAGTATCTGCGTTGCAACTATCACACAAATCGGCTAAAATTTAATGGCTTAAAGATTGATTCACACTATACAAGCACACAATAAATAAGGAGAATATTCCTAAAAATGTCGAGTGATAACATTATTGCCTTGGCCTTGAACATCTATTTATAAAAGCTCATTTTTGAAAATTGTTGAGTGCAGCCTGTACTTTTAATATGCTAATGAGGCCCAACCGCCCTTCCATGGCACTGAGATCATGTGACCTGAGACCTTAATATAGTTTCCTTCAAAGCATCCATCATGGCGGACACAGGGCCAACTCGCAAAAAAAAAGACAAATTGTCACTTTTGATACCCCTTTCACGTTACAGTTTCATTTGCATACTCATTAATATTCATTAGCGTCTCCCAAAGGTGGGCAAGTACACCGGATTAGCCTTGTCTGTGTTTAATTATTTCAATGTTTATACAGCACATCGTATATTTATATTATTATTATTATTATTATTATTATTATTAAAAAAATTTTTTTGATTTGGATTATTCCAGATTTTCTCCCTATTCATATCCCTAGTCATATCCAATTCCCACCCGTCACTAGGGGGCTGCCACATTAAGGCTACTACTACCAGTCAGGGAGGGCCGGAGATTATTACATGGTTCAGAGGCTGACTGCACCTTTTCAAATTGCTCGCTTACGCACCATTGGGTGTGACGTAACACATTCGCCATCCACTTCTTCCGCTTGTGTGGGTATATTATTTTTTCTCTTCATCTTAACACACATTCTTTCAAATGTACTGTAATATATATTTTCAGAACAATATATGGTCTGTGTCAATCTTCAATATAATTTTAACTGATGAGTTTACATTAAATAACCCCATCTATGATTGTCATAAATGTGAAATCTTGGGAGTCTATGGAGACCAAACTCATTTTTTGTACCAGGCTGCAAACATGTTTATTTCTGTTGTAAAGTTAGGCATTTTAACATGAGGGTCTATGAGGATGTCACTCACTTATTTAGCCAGGTGTTTAGCCAGGTGTCATCCTAGTGGTCATTCGAGGAACTGCACATTTTGACACTTCTGCATTGGAGGTCGCCCCTTGCCGATAGTGGAACTCCGAGCTCCACCACAACATTCTGAAAAACTGTAAATACCAACACTGATGCCCCTAAAGCTAAATGTGCTAAACAAACAGTCTCAGTTCAATTATGCTCAGCACATACTGTACTCACCAATAAGAATATTCGATAGGAACAGGTCGAGCAGCATCAACGTTACAGTTTGGAGCGTATACCGCGTATACTGTGCGCTTCTCACTGTAATTAGTGCACTTAGTTTAAAAGAGCCATCTGCGATTACACTGCAGTGTCTTTTTCCCCCCATGAGACGTGTTTTCCTTCTACATATGCATGCATGCACTCAGTGTTATTTCGAGGCCATGGAGAGTGCAGCTAATCCTAGCTGGAGGGGATTACCGGGTAGCAGCTGAAGTTATTTGTCCACCTTCGAATCTGTTTATTTATTCACTGTCGTTTTTCCACTTCAGTACTTGGAGGCCTGAATCTAAATGTGTTGTGTTCTGGAGGGAAAAGGCTTTAACCTTGAGGTATAAATACTGTTTAGCTGGAGGTTTTTCTCTAGGACACAAACATGCAAAGTGCACAATGCAAATGAAAGCAAAGCTTTTCAAATTTAGTATTTTTCCATTTAGGTCATATTTTTAGGGCTTCATGTAGCTAGGATTAATTTCTGAACATTAATATTATTTTGACGCTTGTGATCAGGTGCGATGAAAGAGAATGCATTACACGATTAAGCATGAGTTTGAGTCTCATAATTACTGCCTTTGGTTGAAGTCTTTAAATATTGTTTTTTTTTTCTTTTCTTTGTTTCATTAAGTTGATTTTCCATCTTAAATATTTGGGAAAAAATGAAAAACCCTACGTCTAGAAACCTGTAGTAACTCGTACGGCGGCAACAAAAGTAACAGCACGCCTCCTTTATAGGCACCTCAGGCCGATCTGAAGTCCACCGACAGGGCTGCCTGTCAGCTAAGGCTATTTCAGTCTGGGAAAGAAAATGACCCAGCATGCTTTGCGCCTTCTCATAATCTAGAAAAGAGTCTGTACGACATGTCTGAAGCTAGAGGTGAAGAAATCAGATAAGGGCCATTCTTGTCTCAGATTACTCGAGGTGATTTGAGGTGAGTGACAGCAAAACACGCTGTGTGAGGCTGGGGCTCCGGATCTTTAAAAAAAAAAAATGATGTGGTTGAAATCATGACCACACGAACACTCTGAACAGTGAAGAAAACATAGCTGGAGAACCGAAATCTGGTTATGTGTGGATTATTTTTTTGTTACAACTGTAATTTAGGTGTGTGTGTGTGTGTGTGTGTGTGTGTGTGTGTGTGTGTGTGTGCTTGGTTGATCATCTGTACCCAGTGTGTGCTGACTTACAAAATAATTTTAAAAGGTCCTATCTTTTAATATTTAATAATTTATAGTTAACATAGATAAAGATTCCCCAGAGATGTGTTAATGATCCAGCTGAAATACACCTCAGATAATGCAATTTATTACACCGTAATCTCCTTAATGTCACTCCTTCTTCAAATGCGCTGTTTCAGTGTTTATGTAAATGAGCTACTGCTGAGCCACTCCCCTCCAGAAACTACAGAGCTGAGCAACATGGCTGCGGAGGGCTTCTTCTTATATGAGGTCACAATAAGGGGAAATCTAGTTGGATTGTTTAAGTCCTGGTCAAAAATGGCTATTTTTCCATTTTGGAGACCCATCAGAATGTCGAAAATGTGCATCTTGCATAAAATGTATACTTTAATATTTAAAAAATGGTTTTGTAGAAACACATTCTTCTTATAAGGATGTTTTGTTTTATTTGATTTTGTAAAGCATGTGTGCATTTTAAGGCCAAAGCTGGTATAAACCTTTTTCAAAAATAGCGTCTGGCAACAACATCGGTTACAGTGACTACAAAACCAATCCAAACTTTCCATGCCAAAACAAACACAAAACAAAAATCCAGCTCGAGGTTGTAACCAGCGGTGATCTCAAACACTTGAAACTTAAAATAATATGTAAAAATTACCCATTTGTTCATGTGAATGTTTTCTTTTAGATATAATACATAGCACTTGGGGTATGAGTGTGCATGATCATTTCGCAGGTTAGTCATGTACAAAGGGGAATTGAAGTCAAACAAATACTTTTGATGGTGCAGAATAACAGAACACAGTTATGAGAGTAAAAACTCACTTTATTTCTCTATACTGTACTGAATAATCCCGTGCTACACTAATGCACTTATCCCACTGTTTCACTAGTACTTCAAGGTAGAACGTTTTCTCAGTACGCCGGAGATTTGATCGGACTGCCTGCTTTATGTTTGAAACGCTGGCCTCCCAGGAACTCCTTTAATGTCACTAACATGTGGAAATTACTTGGAGCGAGGACATGGTAATAACTCCCAACTGTGTTCCTGTAATGTGCAAGTGGTGCTGGTGAATGATTGTGTCTCTGCCAGATCTGTCGCTTTTTCGCTGAATGTTCATAAGAACGACTGCAGTGGGCTTTTTAGCTGGGATCGTCATTCATAGACATACAGTTCTTCATTTTGTTCTTTAAAACATTTGCACCATTTGCACCAGTCTCATCATCATATACTGTATACTGTGCTTGAAGTCTTCTTTAAAAGGTTCATCGGTTGAATGCCTTCCTTCCCACAAATTTCATCACAAGTCCTGGCTTGACTTGAACACTCCTCATACCAGTTAAAAGAACACTGCCTAAACAGGTACACTAAAAAAGTACACTATGTAAATGCTTGAGTTTAAGATGAGCATGACGACATCCTTGGCTCCATGCTAAGGCCACTAGAACAGTGATGAGACCTTTTTTTTATTTTTTTTATGAGAATACAAAATGTTTTGGTGGAAAAGCCTTTAAGAACCCGTTTAAGCCACTTATGTATGTGTTCTACAGTTTCTGCGTAGTTCATCATTATTACTCTTAAGTTGCTAACTGAATGCTTGCCAAATGCTCGATAAATACTGTATGTATAGCCTCTGGATATAATCATGGAGACATAAAATTGTCTACTTAATAGTTCTGTGCGACTGAAAGATTCACATCGTGGTGGTTTTGAGATCAGACCCGATCTGGAAGCCTGTATACAATTTCCTACTATTTTACCCTTTAATAGTTAAAGGGGGGAAAAAATTATATCAGTTGCATTTTGTGATTCTTTTGAGCAGCAATTTTTATTTTACAGTATGTTTTTGAGGTGTTAATGCCATTCCTCTATAAATCCTACAGGTGGCGTGCTCTAAACAATTTACAAATAAGCAGACAGCACAGCATTTCTTTTTGGTAGGAGCATATTATTTGCCAAGTTTGTTTAAAATTGTTACAAAATATTCAAAATCATATAGAATTGGGATATTAAAAAAAACTATGATAATAACAGAATCGCAATGCAAATCAAACCAGCCCCTAGGTATCGTTGTATCATATCAGGAGGTCCCTGGTGAATCCAATCCTTACAAAATGACTACATTTAATATGATTATATTATGTATAAAAAGTATGATGTGTCAAATAATTCACTTTAAAATGAGCGCATCATTCATACCTATTACTGATTTATTTATTTTTTTTATAACACGCCGCATCATGCTTTATTACTCACATGTTCCTTACTTTATTGTACTTTTTAGAACAATGGCACAATGAATCTGGAAACTTTCTTTTCCAGAACACACAATCTTTTCCCTGACTAGCAAAGAGCATAATATATAAAAAAGAATATACAAAGCATATTGTTCTAAGACTACCCTGCACGAGTCTAAGAAGCACTGTAAGACACAACCCTTTTTTGTCATGCTGTGTAGTTCTGCATGCGCAGGAGGTGTGTGCACCGAGGATCGTCAAATATTCAATACCTCACACCCTTCTACTCCGTACAAAGTAAGCATCCATTTTTCATGGACGATCCGCACTGTAGAAAATGGTGTTAAATCCAGACACACATTTGTAAGGGATGAAAGAAAGTATGACAAAATGGTGTGTAATTTAGCAGCTCTTTTGGGTACATCTCATGACTTGACACCCCCACCCTCCAAAAAAAGTAAAAATAAATAAATAAATAAATAAATAGAAATGCATGAGTCTATTGAGTCTGAGGATAAATGAAGCCCTGGTGCACCTATGCAGATTGTTGCAGACAGAGTAGTTTCTAAAGATGCACTCGCATTTCCAGGCTTTACATCAATGGGTCTAGTGTGAATTATCAAATTCAATATATACCTATAATGGCTGTGGGGTAAATGCAATTTCTGACAGGGATAAAAGCATTGGATGGTGTGTAATTATTGGACAGGTTGCCTTTGACTGCTCTTACCCGTGGGACATGATCACACTGAAAGTCTAATTTGATCTCAGCAGCCTCAGAGGAAGGCACTTGGTAAAAGGGAAAATAAAACAAGCTATGCTATTATACTGTAACAAGATGGAAGATTTTCAATTTCTGGGGATTCAAGACCATCTAAAACCGTCCTACCACAGGAAGATTTTTTTTTTCCCCCACCGAAGGACTGTTTTCAAAAATGAAGAGTCTACAGTAGATCCAGAAAGTGCTTTCATTTAGATCATGTTATATTACTGTAGATTATGCAATGCATTTAAAATGTGGGGTGTGACAGCATATACAGGTATTAGGAATATTAAAGGGCACATATTATTCAAAATGATTTTTTTTGTCACTTTTAGATATTCAGATGGGTCTGCAGTCTGCTTGTGTTGTGATGGGTTTAAGCAAGCAAATTCACGTTTTGCCCCTAATGTGACCTCATATAAGCAGAGCCCATCCGCTGGCTTGTTGCTCAGCAGATGATTATTTACTGTACATAGAAAATGAAAGAAGGTATTCGGAAGAGGAGACTGTATCAAGACCTGTGTTAGCTTGTAAAAGAAATAACTAAATATGGGACCTTTAATCTAATAATTTTATTGTTTCATTGTGAGTTTCATTGCAATTTTTAATTCCATATGTTTCTTTCTATATATTGCACTAGAATCTTTTGTTAGCTGAATCATGAGACAAGATCTTTTTCTATGCCAGGAATATAGTTTATATACTTTATATACAGTATAATGATCAACATGCTTGAATAATTTTGGGATGCGAGGTACGTGTCTGCTGTATATGTTGGCAGTTGGAGAGATGACACGGTGAAAGGAGCCAGGTTTCTCCGTAACTAACCAGAAGTTCCAGGTCCTCTAGATGCATCAGCAGATGTTTTCAAGCCACCTGTGCCTCAGAACATCTAACTTGAAACATTGACCTGTCCGGTGCGTCCCAGGTGTGCCCCCTCCAGTTCAACGAAAATGAAATAGCATGATCCATACGATAAACTGGTATCTAAACTGACCAACCAAAGCTCCAGTAGAAGGGTTGACTCTACAGGTGGTCAAGCTCATCAGTCTGTAGGAGAAAGTAGACCACATCTTGAATATAATCTTATTCTTTCTCTCACTACCCGTGGATGAGAACAGGGATGTAGACTGACTGGTAAACAGAGAGCTTCATCTACAAAATGAGCTCCTATTTCGCCGCCAGAAACTGCCCCTGACCATCCATTCGTCAGTCTCACGCTCTTTATAGCCATCATTCACAATCCCAAGATACTTCTACTACTCTGCCAGGGGCAAGGTCTGTCCCCATACCTGAAAGAAGCGTCCAAGTCTTTATAGCCTGGTTTGTGATTACTTCTCATCAAATCATATTCCGAAAACGTAATGCTGCGCAGCTGATAACATGACACGGGGTTTGTTTTTGTTTTTGAGTAACGAGGACTTAGTACTTTGGGCATGATTCCAGCAAACATTATGACAATTTTTATTCTCTGTAATGTCAGATTTTGCAAGGAAAATGATTTCAGGTTCACATTTGCATGCTCTGATATTTGATTACGGCATTCCCGACATGTCGAGACCCTGCTGGATACACGCGGAACGAACAGCTGTGCAATAATACTGGATATTAATAAAGGCAATACAGATGAACATAATATGTTTACTTTTCCTAATGGAGCCTTGAAGGTGTCAATTTCCCTAATTAATTCACAACATGCCTGAAATCTTTGTTCAATAATGATGTTAACTTCCGCAAGGTCGCGGGTTGACTTTAACATTTAGCAAATATTAGCAATTACCGGAGGAATATTAATGGAACTCGGCACATGCAAAATGGAATTAGATTTTTATTTACTTCATAATGTCTCACTGAATACAAATTAAATTAAACTCAAAGCAGATCGGGGGGTAGGGGACGGCGTAGGCGTGGGGTGGGGTGGGGTGATCACTTGCATCTGCAAACCACTGGCATCTGGCCAACAAATATAAGAGAAGAGCATCGATTTCAGCGGTAAGACGATACATCCTGTTCAAAGCATTATCAACCCACAGCGAGATTAGAGTGAAGGCACAGACGATCTTGTTCTCTAAATAGCACGGCTTTGGTAAACAAGAACAGTTTAAAAGTGAAAAACAATGTACAGAACACGTCATTCATGCCGGAACTCAGGATGTTAATAAGATGTGAATTGTGATGGATACATTGATTTAAAAAATTTTTTTTCACACAATAGTAGTATTAGAATAATGGGGGGGTAGACACATACTACCACCACTACTTCACCAGCTCTACCTATTCCCAGTGCTCATTTCCGTCGCCCAGTTGCATTACCTTTACGCTCTAGTTAGTATAATGCAAATGGAATCATGCTGTTTCCTGGGAGGTTTTTTTTTCCTATTATTTTTAATAGAAAGTACTGGGTTTTTGGCTCAGCTCTCAGCTCTCACAGTGAAAAACAAGAACAAATACAAGCCAGCAAAATCGAATGGAATGGAACCAGATCCCGCGACATCTCATTATTCCAAGTGAGAGTAGGATGCCGAGCTGAGAACAGAATCAAAATCGGTCTGATAGAGCGGTTCCATTTTTCAAATGCACCAAAGAAAGGTTTTATCTTTAGTCATCAATGTACTGAAAAATAAATAGTATATTTGTTTAATAACTGTCTCACTATATTTTTATAAACACTTATGTCCATACTGTAAATTCAGATATTTTCCCCCCTAAATTCCATCTGATGGGCAAAAGTTAACATCATGTTATGGCAATATTGGGCCTTCAATGAACTTTCAATTAAACTGGGCTTTTCCGTACTTGGGGCACCAGGTTTCATTTATTTTGGGGTTCCTGAAAGCAAAATGATGCATATATACATTATTACAGTCTCCAAATTAGATTATTAATTCAGTTGTACTGAAAGTTCCAAAATGTCTTAACTTGCCCAGCATCTTCCTGTTAGCTTACTTTTCAATGGCAACATAAAAATAATTTGTCTAACAGCTCTCATTGGATTGACCAACACCAGAGGTGGCAACCCCGGCTTCAGAAAGTAAAAGTCCTGACACATGTTTGTTCCATCCATTTAATAAACCGGCGTATTTTCATCAGCACAACTCTTCAGGCAGATAGGAACGAAGTAATTAGTGTTTTGTGCTGACTTAGTTAATAGATGGAACAAATGATGTGGCAGGACTTTTACTTTCGAAAGCTGGGGTTGCCACCTCTGACCAACACACAGTGCAATGGGAAAGTCCAAGGAGCTCAGGGCGTATCTAAGAAAGAGGAAGGTAGATTTAAACGAGTTAAGAAAGTCTTTTGTAGGTAAATTCAAGCAGCGGTGTATAGGAACAAATTTGTGTGAGGACTGGTGTTACCCTTTTGCCAAAGTCTAGAAGAAGACCCAAGCTGTCATCCTGAGATGAGAGGAAATTGTTTCAGACCATTAAGGCACAGGCCTGCTGTGAACTGGAAGCTGCTGGGACATCAGTGTCAGTTATTATGTTTACATGCACAATCAAGTCAAGCTTTAGTTAAAGCTTGACCAGGCCATTTAATTGCATTCCTGTCTTTATCCAGTTATACAAGCGTGGCAGGGGAATCAACTTATTGACCAGAGTACAGGGGTGCCTCGGCCTCAAATTTTCGCCTTAAAAAGTTTTTCGCCTTTTAAAGAGTTTGTCTCGGCATGTGAAACATTTTTGTCATACAAGCGAACGAAACAAGCTGAACCGAACACCAGACAAGTCGCGTGAATTTCCGGGCCAATCAAATCCCGTTTGTGTCAGAATCAGCAAGTTTCCTTTTTATTTTTTGCATTTTGTGAAAGACTTAGTGAAGGCACCATGAGTCCCAAGAATGTTATGAAGGACGGTAGCAAGAAGAAAAGGGAGACACTTTCAGTTTAGTTTTTTAAGCAGCCGGTGCCAAGAAGAATCATAAATTAAGGTTATAACTGGGGTTTAATGTCTATTAATATTTAATATTTTACTTTTTTTTCATGTCATTTCTAAATGTTTTGATTGTTTTTATATGCAAAGATATAATTATAGAGTTGGAAATTGGTAATATTGGTAATATATTTTTTTTATTAAAAATATTTACGTTAGTTTTTATAGAAATCTCACAACGGGAATGGATTACGTTTGTATGCCATGGTACCGCTGTATGTCCAGCTCCGCTACAGTAAGTGGCAGTATGCCCCCTTTCAGCTTGTTGGTTTTGTATTCCTAGCCCTATTACATCACAGATTAAAATAATCAACAATTTAGGTAGTGTTCGCATGTCAAGTGGTGAAAACATGGACAGACTTACAGCACTGTACATTTCTTACATGCTGTACTTTTTGTACAAATTAGATGTATGATATCCATTGTGGTTATGGTGTTCTCCAAAGGCAGGTGACCCTGCTGCATTGTTACCGGCTTTTTCTACTTGTTTCGTTTGCCTCCTGGGTCAAACCCATGGAAGAAAGTGTAGAGCTAGAGCATGCGCAGGCGGATCGTACTGAGGTGGCTCCCACCTGCATTATCTTGTCCAACTTTAAGAAGTTTAATTTAGTGCAAATGCAGTCACACTAACATATTTGTATTTACTGTAAAATACTTGTTTTAGTCTGACTAACACAACGTCAGGCACTGTACAGTAAACATGGCTACTGTCTATTGTGTTAGATAGCCATGTAAGGAAAGGCTGCTGTGAAAGAAAGATGGCTCTGCTCCAAAATCGACACGTTCAAGCCTGAATAACGTTTACAGCCGAACACATGGACAAAGAAAAAACCTTCGGGAGGAAAGTTCTCATGAAAGAACTGATGTTTGGAGGAGTAAAGGTGAAGAATTCAATCCCAAGCACACTGTACTAGCTGTAAAGCATGGGGCTGTATTGATGCTGTGGAACTGGTGCATTGCACAAAGTGGATGGAGTAATGATGGAGGATCAATCTCAAAATTCTTTAACATAACCTCAAATCTTTAGCTGGAAGGTTAAAACTTGAGTGTTCCAGTAGGAAAATAAGCCTTCAAACTAACACACATGGAAGCTGGTTGTGAAATGAATAAAGCAGGATAACGTTAAGTTTTGGAGTCTTAACCCTATCGAAAAATCTGGACAATGCTTAAGCATCGGGTCTGTTAAGGAAAACCAACTTATGTAATTAAACTGTACCAATTCCGTCAAGAAGAGTGGACGAATATCCATCCAGAAAATTAGTCAGATGCTTTGTTGAGGCATAACAAAGGCATCTGCTAAAGGTGAGCAACCTTGTGCTCCAAATTCTATTAAAGTTGTGCAATCGTTCTGATGCAAAAATAATAATAATAATAATAATAATAATAATAATAATAATAATAATAGCACTTAAAAAGAAAAAAATATTTGAAAATAAATTGAATATTGCCATAATCACAACTGTTCTGTGTACATAATTAATATTCATTTTTATGTTATGTATTCATAAGGCAATTCATTTCAATTTAAAATGAACCTTCATGTACCACATGGCTTTTTTAACAGTTTATTTTCTCTCACTTATTAAGTGCATCTCTGTGATCGCCGGTGCATCATTATAACAGCAATATTTTTACAATTATGAGAGTTCGCATTCCTACATGCATACACTACATAATTAGTTATTATGTTCGGTATGTTTTCAGTTTTACCAACATGCTTTGCACCACAAACCCTCTTAATTCACTGTAAACCAGCTCTCTGCTCTGCTTTTCTAAATTATTTAAAAGGGAGTTTAAAATGGAACAGTGGTGGAAAAAAAAAAAAAAAGTGTGTGTATCTGAAGCCAGATCCTCACTCTAACCCTAATTTATTTAAAACATTTTGGAGCTCCGTTCATAGAAATTGACATACAGCGTAAACAAACCGAATGAACTGCAAGAAAAAAAAAAAAAAAAAAAAAATTTCTCCTGGCAGGTTTAAGTGAAGGAGGAGTCAGGTCCTCAGGAATGACAGTAGATTATATCTGTCTAAGACGAGCGCTGCAAAGCTTCCTTACAGCCGCTAAGCCGAGAAATTTCCGAGTGCTTGGCATCGACTGGGGCAGATTTGGGTCAGGCAGCCACAAGACAGCCATTTTCCTTCCACCAGAATATCAAGAATAACGTGACCCGTGCATGACCCATTTCCCCCCCCCTCCAGCACACCTGATATGCGTGAAACTCTGTAAGCGGACACACTGTGACCTTATAAGGTTCTGTCTCCGGTTCGTTCTTACCTCAGTACCTTATAATACTGAGGTCATAATATCCCAGAAACTACTGGAGGATAGAAGAGGATTCATCTTTCTGAAAAGAAAAGATATTTTTTTACCCAGCGGCCAGAGATACAGCACTATATACATTACAGAAATATCTTTACAAATAAGTTATCTGAAATGAACAAATACAAATATTTAAAGATGGACATTTAAAACAATTGTTTTTTGTCAAATGGTTGCATCAATTTAATTAGTCTAATATTAGGTTTAATAACATTAACTTACTGCATTGCTTTTTTAAGTCATATTACTGTAGTTTAATTATATCGAGCAGTGTTCACTTCAAGTGAGTATTGTAAACTATGTAATATGTAGCTGAAATTATGTTTATACTATTCGTATATGAAATTAACTCATGAAATGCAAATGTCAACAGTAAAATCTGGTTGATTTGAATAGATAATAATCATTTCTTTTAAGTCTTTTCTTTTTTCTTTATTATATAAAAAGGGCCGTTCAAGTCAAACCAGGACTTTTGATTGTGTTCTGTCTGCTTCACGATTGTGTTCTGAAACGCTGGCCTCCCAGGAACTCCTTTAATGGCCCAAACTTGCAGAAATGTCTTGGAGCGAGGTCAGGACTTTACGAAGGATGCGGCAATGTCCAAGTGGTGTTTATAAATGATGGTGTGTACGGTTCCCACAGACAGATGCGCCTCTTCCGGAAGGTGGTGACAAGTTTTCCGTTGATCTTTAAGGATCAGGAGTTCCCGATACTCGCCGAAATGTTCATGGGAACAGCAGCAGTGGGCTCTGGACCATCTGAGCCAGGACCGTCATTCACGGACGACCTTCTTTCTTTAAAACGTTCACATTATTTTCACATGTTTTACTGTAGCTAATCACTGTAGTCTCATCACTGTTCATACTTGGGTTTTATTAATTCATTTAAAGGACATTTTATTACAAGTAAAACCAGAGCTAAACCTAAATCTGAAGACAGATGATCATGCAACTAACGTTCCATAACAAAAGAGCCAACACAAAGCAAGAAAGCAGCACTTCCACAGCTCATAGTTCTATTTCACATACTGTATATGATTGGTTTTGTGGTTATTTGAATCATTTGTAAAGCAGCATTCAATAATTAGCCTAAAATTGTTTCAATTGTTTGTGAGAATTCTAGGAAAAAAATCATCAACTGTAAGAAAGAAGTAAAAAAGTGAGAAATTCTGGCTTTAAATTTTTTTATATATATA
>JAQQZT010000036.1:4246654-4278445 GCA_030068275.1 Clarias platycephalus | reverse complement strand
TAGGAGGTGAAGAGAAAGGAGCGGTGTGTGTGTGTGTGAGAGAGAGAGAGAGAGAGAGAGATGCGCGCAGGGAGAGCAGCGTGGCTTTAAGAGCGTCTGTTTTTCCCTCTCGCTGAGCATTTCCTCTCACCGGCGGCAGACCACAGAGCTGTCAGAGCTCACATCCTCACATCTGTCCTCCTCACACACACACACACAGAGGCTGGAGGTGTCGGAGGAGAGGAGAGGAAACACTTTGAGCGGCACACTTCGGAAATACGCCCGGGTTTCGCTGTCTTGGGTTCGGATTTTTTTAAACCGGGGCTTTTACGCGGCCATGGAGTTACAGAAGTGGCGGTGTTGCGCGCTCGGTGCGTCTCTGCTCGCCGTGATCAGCTCAGCCATGGCTGCCGCTCACTGTAAGTCTCTGTCTCTCTCACACACACACACACACACACACATACAGTACATGCACACACACTTCTTATTTACCCTCAACAAGTCAGGAAACCCAGGAGCGTTGTAATGAGATCTCATCCGGTGTCATTTCATTTTCACGGGTCATTAACAAAACACACACACACAGACTCAGGGAGGTGTCCAGGAAAGTGATGTGAGAAAATAAATAATGGTAATTTTATTATATTATAATTTTTTTTTTTTAACCTATACACTTAAACATGCGTTTCGGATTATTCCGTTATGTGTACTGTAGGTTTATTCACGGTTTATTCATCACCTTTGTGTTCCTATTAAACAATCCCGACACGCGAGATCTCCAAAGCCTGCACGAGCTGATAAACACCCGCGGGTTCTTATTAACACTTGAAGAAGAAGAAAGTGACTTTGGATACAAAGTAACATTTAAAGCCGCGGAAAAGAACATCAAAGGTGCGCGTTCGGAGAATCCGTTATAGGTGAAGAAGCGGGAGGCGGGGCGGGGGGGGGGGTGATTACAGTATTAATAAAGCACTGATACAGTGATACAGTGTGCGGAGCTGCTTGCAGTCTAGAAGTCGGTGGGCTGTTGGAGAGATTTCCCTGCAGGCTCTCTCTCTCTCTCTCTCTCTCTCTCTCTCTCAGCTTTCGGCACTTAGAACAATCATCAGGCGCGTATCACCTCGGGTCATTTCCAGTCCTGATTTTGTTCTTTTTTCCCCCCTTTCATTACTCGGGAACATCATCATCATCATCATCATCACTCCAGCAGCCTACGTACATGTATGTCTCTTCCCTCTTTTCCCCAGGGGGTGGTAATAGTGAGCTTAAACCGCGGGCCAAACTGAGGTGCTTTCCGCTCAGGGGACAGGCACAGGCCGAGTCCCAAACGCCCCGTCTTCCCCACATCAGTGCATCAGGAGGGATGAAATAGTGCGGTCTGAAAGCCTACACAGCCCACTCACTAAGCTGTATGAGCAATAATGAAGCGTTTGGGAGTTTTTTCTTTTCACAGGATCAACATTTTCACAAAATCTCAGAGCTCACTGCTAATAATACTGTAAGGGTTTATATATATATAGATAGATAGATAGATAGATAGATAGATAGATAGATAGATAGATAGATAGATAGATAGATAGATAGAGTATACTGTATGAGAGAGAGATTGAAATAAAATCAGGTATATGGCAAGAAAAAAGTTTCTTAGGGAAAAGGATGCTTTGGATGGAAGTCTATCATAAAATGTGCTTCTGAAGATGAACAGACAGACAAATACATGGACAGTTTGGGGAAAATGCTGTAGAACAGTATGTTGTAATATAAAAGTAATATAAGCCCTATGAAATTTCCGTTTAAATGAAAAAAAAGTGCCAAACTGTATATTTGTCTGCCTCTGGACTGCTACAAAAAAAAAAAAAAGTACACATTTTGGTCACAGAGAATTTTATTGGGAAAAAAACAACAACTCTCATTTCAGAGTCTTTTTTATTTACCTAAAATCCTTTCACAGCAACAAGGTACCCAATGTCTACGTTGTCTTTTTTTCAAAAATTTGTACAAAAGATAACAGGTTTACATTTTTTAATATCCGCTTTTTTTCATATCAAAGTGTAGACAAACCGGAGATAGTAAAATCAAAGGTTAACAAATTGCATAATGGAAAAATAAAAAACAAGGCTGTCTTTGGAAACCTTTTCATCAAGTCGAAACGGTCAGAATATATTTTTTTTTCCTCAGTAATATCAAGTAATCATGAAGAGACTACATCAAATATTTGCGGAAGGATCAAATCTCATTTCCCTGCAAATCGCAGCTCTACAATCCCCAAAATATGACAGAACAGGAACGATAAAAACCTCTTCCATCATTTATGAGCCCCCGCAATCTCTACTGACAGGATCGGATGAAACAGCCAGGACAAGCAAAATGGATGCTCTCAGGTTCACCACAGAGACACTAAAGAGTAAAGCAATGGCCGTGTCGTGTGTGTCAGGTGACAGAGATAATGGCCGTCTACCGTCTCTCCGCAAGAGTCTGACGTCTCCGAGTGGCCTAACCAAGGGATGTCCTTTCGGCTCCGGTGTCTCCGCCAAAGCAACAACATGCCTCTTATCGGGAGCTCGGGGACGGATGAGGGTCCCAACATGACATGAGATGGAACTCAGGGTTACTTGGAATTTTTCACCAGGACAAACATTTTGGTATTGTGTGTTTCAAAAAACAAGATAATAGATAAAGTCAGGTTCCAAAGTTTGATCGTATCATTTGTGTATTTTAATAATTGTATTCATAAAATAGTTCAGTTGATTTTATTTCCTTTTGCATTTACACTGTATGTTTTAAATTGCACTGCAACTTATACAGTACCATATGCATTGGGTTGTTTTTGATTTTCCATCAATTTCACCATTTTCATGACATGCAGGATTACTACAGAATCCTTTAAATGATTAAAATCCCCAACATTAACTGTGATTTGGCAGGTTTTTTTGGTAAAATATGTAGGGCAAAGCAATAGAAGGATATTTTCTACCACACCAGCTACCTTTTCACATACTTTTTTTTGTAGTTTTTCATGAACTGTAGTCAATTCATCCAGCCAGGTTGCATTTGTGTGGTACGCGAGGCCATTATTAGTTCCTTTGTAGCAGTCGGTCACGTATCATGGAGCTGAAGGGAAAAAAAAAAATCAATAATTCTAAAACCTTAAAAAAAAAAAAAAAAAAAATATCACCCTGAAGAAATCACACAGATGTCTGACAGCCATTTAAAAGCAGTGTTAGATTAGGTTTGGTGACAAAAACTACAGCAGGGGTCATCGGCTCCGGTCCTGGAGGACTTGCCTTATGCAGCTACTAAACCTGGTGATTAACTGGTGAGCTGAATCAGGGGTCTTTGAGCAGGAAAGAAGAATCAGTAAACAGTGCTGGACTCTGAGCTGAATGCTCTTGACCGGGACATGAAGTGAATTTTAAATAACTTTACATGAGCCCGTATGATGCTATTAAAGGATTTTGTGTGTGTGTGTGTGTGTGTGTGTGTGTGTGTGTGTGTGTGTGTGTGTGTGTGTGTGTGTGTGTGTGTGTGTTGAACAGGGCGCTGCAGTTTAAATGTCATACCGAATAGCAGAGTAACTGACTGATAATGGAGATATACTGTAGAGCTAAAACTAATATTTGTGGTTTTAAAACGAGCAGTCGTTCCTTTAAAGGGTGTTGCAGGGCAGGTCAATTCATTTTCCACTGTGCTTCGATGAAAAACGTTAGGCCAAGCAGACGCTGCACGCACACTCGGGTTGAATTTATCCCAGGGTCACCTCCGATTAATTTTATAATCAGTTTTCTCTTTGGGCGGCACGGTGGCTCAGTCATTAGCACTGTGGCCTTGAACCGCCAGAGTCTGCGTGCCTGGTGGGTTTTCTCCAGGTGCTGCGGTTTCCTCCCACAGTCAAAAGACCTATGCCATCAAGCACGCGAAGAACATCCAAACTCCATGCACACAAACCCGGACCTCGTGCCGCACGTCTCTGGAGATAGGTTCAGATGATCAGATGGATTTCTATGGATGGATTTCTAGCACATCAGAAAGGTGTCTTGCAGTGTGAGCAGCTCCACAGTGTGAATTTCCACAATTCCTGCATGAACTCACCTGCCTGTGCACATACCTCCAATTCTCCCTGCAAATCAGCCACCATACTCCCTACTTTTAAGGGCAAAAAACTTTTTTTTCTCTATATTTCTTCTGAAACTAAAATTGCTAAGAGTAACTCAGCTTTTCTCTCTCTTGACACAAAGAATTGCTCTCACGGCTTCAGATATCTTCTTTGAATAAAACCTTATTGAAATTGTTCATGAACAAAACCATTTGGGGGTTCGGTTCAAGCACTCACATCATTCCTGATTTCTCGAACGTACAGTGTGAGCTGAGAGGTTGCAGGTTCAGGACTTGCGGGAAAGCCGGTTAAAAGTAAAGTGCAAGTCAACACGTCGTACGCGATCAATAAAAACTGCACAGTGTCTGCCTGTCTTTAGTGTTTTCGATTCGAGAAATCGCTAACCCTGTATAAGCCAGGTACTACATTCTCGAGCATGTAATATACTGTACAATGGTGAGTCAAAAATTATCCGCACTCCTGTTACAGTAAAACCTCTGCTGGCCGTACTGTCTTACCAACACTTTCCATTCAAGGCTACCGTCTCCCCGGCCACAGCTGTGCAGGTGTGAACGTGTTACACCAGTTTATTTGTAACTACGGTGTGAGGAGAATCATTACTGGTGGCGAGACACGGATTCATCACTACGAGGCTGAGAATAAACGGCAGAGTACGTAACGGAAACATCCTCAAACGGCGACGGAGAAAAAGTTCAAAAGTCGACCATCAGCTGGAAAATTCATCAACGCTTACAGTTTTCTGGGATTCTCGTCGGCCATAAATATTGGAATATCTTCAGGAAAAAGTCCAACAAATCAACAGTGCTCGTTACAGTGAGACGCTTATTGATGAGCTGAAGCCTAAACTTCAGATTAATCTCAGAAGACTGCTATCCATGGGCATCTGCCCATCTTCATTTTGAGGTGTTAAAGCATTCTCCATGTAGTCCTGATCTCCCTCAATCAGACTTTCACCTGTTTGGTCTCCTGAAAGCAGCCCTGTAAGGACGAAGATTCACTTCTGATGAAGAAGTGAAGACAGCAGTATCGAAGTATTGTTTGTTTTTGTTGTAATGGAATTAAAAATAAATTCTACAACCAGAAGGCAGATAATTTTTGACTTACCCTCGTGTTAAACGTACGACATTCCAGCTGCAGCTTAAGCCCCTGTCTACAAGTATGAAAATGAAAACAGGAACGAAAGCTCTACACAAAAATGGCTTCTTGGGTCACGGAAAAAGAAACGACTTTTCACGCGATTGGAAAAAAAATGCATGTGACTGCTGACATCACACTGCGAGTTGCTGTTATGGTTTTTATATCATACAGTTGTTTAACATTACGCACTGATAGTTCACTCATATGAATCACTGTGTTATTTCCGTTATAGATCTGTCGATCATGCTGCCGTTTTTCCATATTTTGCCTTCTCTTAGTGTTATTCTTAGGTGGTTTGACCGAAATGTTTATCCCATCATCACTTTCTGGGCTGGCATGCTGGCATTAAAGAGATCCGGCATCATTGGTACTGTAGGTTTATAACCTGGCATGCAGAGAGCACGGATCCAATTCCTAGGGAATTCCCTAATCCGATCGCAGATTGCCGGGCGTCGTTAGTGCCAGTCTCATGCCCGATAGAACAGGATAGTTGTATCAAGAAGGGCAGAATTGAAGTGTTGTGCCCGGGCTTCTACCGCTCCCAAGCCCAGATAAAATGTGAGGGTTGTGTCAGGAAGGGCATCCAGTGCAAAACCAGTGCCGCTTTGTACATGCGGATCGGATAAGTCCGTTTCTTAATGGGAGAACCCGAGCGAACAACAAAAAAGATTCATTATACTGTATGGCATCAAATTTCCTTGAACTGATGCCTCAACCCCACTGATGAACTGGAACACTTACTGCGCTCCCAACATCTTGCAACGTCTGCTCTCGTCTGGACTGCTCTTAAAAGATTCGGACCCAACGACATTGCCCCTGGGAGAGCGCCTCGGAATGGCTATCATGTCTTCGCCCTCGCCCTTTTATACTTTCAGTGGCGAAAGCCTGTGGACAAAATGACTTCGATCCCAGGTTGTATTAAGTGCTTACAATCTAGGTGTCTATGAAACTCACTCGCCGCAAATCCCAAGTGAAGCTCTTACCAAGTGCAGGTCATGTGTGTATTGATGTGGAATGTAAGTAGGCAGAGCTGCTAGTGAAGCTATGCTGTGAATATTGCATGCATGTTCATTCACCCTTAATGGAAGGATGACAGACAGTCAGAGAGACAGTATGCCATAATTGTGCAGGGATCTGGGTTTAAATTGGTATTGTTCGTTGCTCATTTCGTGGGTGTGCGTATAAGAGAAAGAGAGAGAGAGAGATTGAGATTTAAGTAGGGGTCATTGGACTTTTGACCTAAACATTAGTGCGATAGAGCTGTTCATTTCAGCATTATAAGGTCAAAACTAGGAGGCTTTTAAAAGTCGTCTCCCCTGCTGACACGGCTGAGTTTGAAGCAGCAGGAGGGCGTTAGACACGCGTGCTTGGGGATGTTTTAGATTTTTTCAGTAATTTATTTGCTGTGTAGACATTTTATATTGTTAATTCTAAGATGTTTGCACTGTGCTGTACATATATACACAGTATAATGCTTGCCAGGTTCTGTTAGATTAGATAGCTAAATATAGCCATGACAAAACCTTCTGGCAATCCATACCCGTGCACAAATGATTTTCCGTTTACTTAATAAGCAATGAAAATGTTAGCTATAATATTCCAGCAGACTTGCACTGAAAGTGTTTTAAAATGCGTATAAGAACAATCTTTTATACACGTCAAACTGGGATTTATTTTTTGTGAGTGAAGGTGTTAAACCGATTAACATTTACAGAAGCGCAGTACGGTGATGAGACTCAGTTCTGTGAGATCTTTGAAAATCGACGAATAACTGATCAACAACTTGCAGAAATGACACATCTGTCCGTGGGAACTCTACACACAATCATTCACCACCTCCACGTGCATGTTACAGGGACTCCAATGGAAGTTATTGCTACATCCCCTGTACAGTTCTGACCTCGCTGCAAGGCATTTCCCCTTATTTGGCCCATTAAAGGAGTTCCTGGGGGGCCGGCGTTTCAGATGTGAAGCAGGCGGTCTGATCACGGCTCCGGTGTACCGAGAAAACTTCCTACCTTGATGGTGTCCACGGGATAAGTGCATTAGTGTAGCAGGGGATTATATAGAGAAATAAAGTGAGTTATCTGATGTAGTAGCTCTGTGAGGAACATACTACACACTTTTGTTCGGGTCGGGTTGTGTGACTATAGAAATTCAGAAGAATACACACATTAACTCAGTCATCCTTTAAGAATGTCTGCCCTACAGGTCCTCCATAGAAACGCAGGGATGAATGTCCTACGAGAGCACTTTTTGACTACTGGAACACGTTTTCTTCAATAGAGTTACCTGAAAAACCTTGAGGCTGATCTGGAAGGTTATCAAGCCGACTTGGAACAGAACATACTGTATAATAGACGTTGCCTAGTCGTGATGTGCATCGCAGCATGACGTTTCGGATTGATTTTCACATCACTTTCGTTTTTTTGTACTACGGGAAGTGTGGCTACCGTCTTTTTCAGATGTGTAGAGCTAATACTGTAAAGCTGAAAAGAATTAATAGAGTGGGAAAAGAAAGAAAAAAGGTTGGGTGCAGATCTGAATAATACATGACATTCGCTTACTAAGGAACCCGAAAGTGCACTTGTCCAAAGGAGCAAGATCAAAGGAGCCTCATGACGGGGAAGTGGAAGGTTCGAAAGAAATTGGGAAGGTTCTGAATGGATTACGGGTAGGTAGAGTGATTGCGGAGATACAGTAATACCTGATTTTATACGCCAACGCTTGAAAAACACCACGAATACATTTTTCATAATGAATAGATGAAATAGATTTTTTTTTTTCCCCATCAAGAAAAGGTTCAACCTGGATCGTTCCTTTATCCATCGTTTATAACCGCCTAGTCCGGGTAACTAGTACATATGTGTTAGTCGATACTGCTGGCAAAGACAAACAGCATCGGCCTTTCTAGTCGAGGCTAATTTAAACAGAACACAGAAACAGATAATGGGAGAATAATCTGAAATAATGTAAAAAATTATTCAAACCAGGATGATGTAATATGGCTGTTAAATCCCTAGAGTTTCCCGTCCTAAATCTTTCAAACAGCTATACTGTATTTCTCATAGGATTTGAAGAATTAAAAAAACTACTAAAAGCATTTAATAAAACATAAATTAACTGTTTAACTTTCCCCTGCTAAATCTGCTCCACTCTCCAGTCTAGTAGGTGGTGGTATTGAACCAACCGCTCATAAATTCAAAAGAAGAAGAGGTGATACTCTAGCAAAACATGAGAATTTGCAGAAAATGCATGTTGCTTCTATTTACTGAAATATTAGAAGGCCCTGCGATGGATTGGCACCCTGTCCAGGGTGTACCCTGCCTCGTGCCCGAAGTCTCCTGGGATAGGCTCCAGGTCCTCCGCGACCCTGAATAGAGGATAAAGCGGTATAGAAAATGAATGAATGAATGAATGAATGAACATCTGTAAGTTTACAGTAGCTTAGTTTAAGGTTAATGGGTTTCTGATCAGAAGGTTGGGGGTTCGAGCCTCAGCACTGCCAAGTTGTCACTGTTAAGCCCTTGGACAAGACCCTTAACCCTATCTGATTCAGGGGCCTGTATTCCTGCTTTCTGACCCCAACTGAGGTATGAGAAAATTAAAATTTTCCTTTAGGATTATTAAAGTACTAATTATTATTATTTCATTTTAAATAACTGAAGAAGGAATTTTTTTTTTAATTGATTCTGAATCCAAAGCCGATCCAAGAGATCCATTAACTGAATCGTCCAACAACAGAATGAATAAATCGGGTCTGTCTAGGTAATCCAGACCATCTGAAAGAACTCGATAAAGCTGTGCTCTGTGTGTAAAATATGCTAAAATGCATGCATTAAATTTTATTCCTATGCAGTACAAGTGATACAATCTTATTGATGCAGTCTTGCTTGTACGGTCACAGATCATGTGCACATATAGTTTGCATGTTCTCCCTGTGCTTGGTGGGTTTCCTCTGGGTTCTCCAGTTTCCTCCCAAATGACTTGTCACTAGTAGCTAGTGTACTTCGCGTCATGCCCCAAGTCTCCTGGGATAGGCTCCAGGTCCCCCTTGACCCTGTATACAGGATAAAGCGGTATAGGCGATGAGTGAGTGAGTGAGTGAGTGAGTGAGTGAGTGAGTGAGTGAGAACTATTTAGTCAGGTGACACCATCTCAAATCCTAGACTGAGATCATTTCTAATTAAGGAAGTTTAACACTAACACTCAAATCCGACTAATTTTCCGTTGGGGGAACAATGTATTTGCTAAACTTCAGGACTAAAAGTTCACAAAAGGAACCCAGTTAGAAAATCACAACGCGCATTTGGCACAAAATTCGCTCGCTCGCTCGCTCTCGTTCCATCTGCATTCCAAAGCCTAAAATCGAGCAACACAGAGTAAAAAAAATTTGAAAGCATTTTTCAAGAAGTGCCATGAGACAAACTTTACTTTTCCCACCAGCCCGACCTCCTCCGAGGCTTTTTTTTTTTCTTTTTTTCTTTTTCTCCTTTTCAGAATTCTGAAGCAAGCCTGGATGCTACTTTATACTCTTTCAGTTGCTGCACTCCTCTGTGCAGTTTTTGTTGCAATAGCTTTCAGCATGGATAAGATTTTTTTCCCCCTCTGGCAGAAATGCTGTGTACTACAGTAGGTGGATTTTTTTTTTTTTTTATAATGTGTGACCTGCTGTGCTTTTCATATTAGGAACACACTGACATCAGACCTGTGTAATATAGAGTGATGAATGAACATACGGCAGTGTTAGTGTTATTACACAGCGGTACCATGATGTATTAAGTCAGAATGTGATCTGATTGTAGTAAAGAGAACTGAAAGTATTCTAGAATTAACTCTGTGACATGGCTGATCGTGAGCACCTATTTTTTGGGTTCTCTTGTGCTACTAGGGTGGCTCTGACCCACTTCACCTGCTGGTGGTGTAAATGTTATAGCCGATCGGTGTGCATACGAGTCTCGAGACAATAGATGGCAACACAAGGCTGCAGGCACAGTCACAGTCCTTCATACAGTAAGTCAGTGTGCCAAAAGACATCGTCCTGTGTACATCAGGAACTGATGCTATTCTGACCATGTGTTACCATGTCTGCTTGGACAGGAAGTTAGGAACAAAGAGAGAACGTGAAATTCGACTCTTGACATGATTTGCCAAGGTTACAGCGATGCTGCAATGATTCGTTCGAGGTGTTCTGAATAGAAGAACATCACTGGAAAATGACGAGAGATCAGGGAGACCTTTAAAGAGCTCCACCCCAGAATATTATGGAACCATTCGTCAACTTGTGCATGATGATCTTCAGAGAACTTCCTCACCAACCCTACTGGAGGCAGTGGCAGCTCAGAGGGCTAAGGCACCGAGTTAATGGTTGGTGGTTCGAGCCCCAGCTCCACCATTGTTGGGCTCTTGAGCAGGGCCTTTAACCCTATGTGCTCAAAGACAACTCAAGTGACATCCTTGTTTTGATTCAATAAAAGACTAAAAGGTAGATATTCTAATATAACCCAGTCTAATGTCGTGGACAAAGATCTAATACAATCTATTGTTATGTTTCCAGACTTCTGTAGACCTCACGCTCCTCTATCGCCATCACAATCGGGTACAACCCGCGGTGTCTCTTTGAGAGAGTCTCTTCTTCTTCTCCTGTTTTAATCACAAGGATGTGTTCCACTTAGAGAGGTTTCACAGACAAACCCAGCATAAACGTGCAGCTTTTGTTTACTGCCACGTCGTCATCAGATAGCTTCCGATGATGGATTCATGAAAATTATCTCGCCGCTTCATAATGAACCAGCCTAACCCTCTGGCTGCCAATTTGTGTGACTAGGCATCAGTCATGGATGAGGTAGTCTCATTTTCCAAATTAATTACAGAGACACACATTAAATAACAGTTCAGTCGCCTTAAACAAAGAACGAGAAAAAGCGCCACCAGCCCTGCACATAATAACTAAGGATATGTGATGCGAGCTGTTTTCGCTAGGTGTTCATTCTCACACTCTCGCTGCATTAGACAAACACGCAGTTTAATCAATTAGATTAACAGCCCAGATTTGATGGAGCGCGTGGAGTATGATGATGTCCAGAGAGTATGACGGTATTTTATGTTCTAGAGTTACAGTGCACACGCGCCGAGCGCTTATCAAACTGTGCGATCGGTCAACTTCTTTACATGCAAAGTGTAACTACATTTCTTTATCTTTTTGCTTTAACGACAGGGTCATCCTGACCGAGACGGATTTTAGGAAGATTTTGGTTTATACATCATTAGATATGTGGGCAGGGTTGGGGCTTAAAACATGCCTGTGGAATGCAAGCAATGGAAATAAACCAAGAGCGAAATGGAGTCTGTGCTTAATAAATAATTCGAATTATATAAATGACATCATACCCAGCATTCCTTCAGCCCTGATATCTAGGACGCATCGTATTTCTGCAGCACTTAAGCTTTTTTCCTTTGGCTCGGTTCGTGACTTACAGATCAGCGTAGCAGATAACATCTAAAAAAATTAAATAAAATATAAAAATACACGTTTCACTTCCTGGAGGATTGATTCAGGGTCTCTCGACACTTAAACCGTGCGTAAAATCATGCTGCTCGGCTGAAAAAAAGCGATACTTACATTTTTTAAGTATACAATATACGATGGACATTTTAGTCAAAGCGGAACTTTTGATTGTGCAGAATAACAGAACAGTCATAAAGGGAGTTTTTACTCTCATTTCTCTACATATCCCTCTGCTACACTAATGCACTTATCCCAGCGTTTCACTAGTGCTTGGATAAACATCAATATACAGTAGGACGTTCTCTCAGTATGATGGAGACATGATCGGAACGCCTGCTTCACGTCTGAAATGCTTTAAATGGCCTCAACATGTGGGAATGACTTGGATGCGGCCATAACGTCCAACGTTGGTGTCAAGTTATCTTATGATTTTCATGGATCCTTTCTCTGAAGTGTTCACGGGAACGACCATCTAAGCCAGGTCTTTCATAGACGTACAGTATGATCTTCTTTTAAACGTTTTCACATGTTTTCCTGCGGTACTGTGCATCCTGCAATGTAAATATCAATTCATTTCGGTCCCATTTTGACTTGAACGTGCGTAGTACTCAGCTTATCTATGTTACATTGGTTCATAATGATATCCACAGTACATTTCTAATAAGGGATGCATTTCAGCGAGAAAACATGAAGTGTGATTGCTCAAGAGCAACAGGGGAGGCTGTAGAGCTGGCAGAGCGAGTAACAGTGCGATTGTCGAATGGTTGATCGTTTATTTCAATGGGATAGAAAAAAAAAAAACACACACACAAAAAAAAACACGAGGGATGGAAAATGACAATAACAAAAGGATGACAGGGGGCTTTACAGCTATTTTAGACCAGCACTACATGGGATCTGAGCAAACGCTCTGGAGTTGGAACGATGTCAATACGTCAAAAGTGCTGGAAGCAGAAGCCAAAAATGTGTTGAGTAAAGATATTTCAGGGAGATTAAGAAAAACAATAGTGTGATTGCTGGGAATACAGAATGTCTTTTTTTTTTTTTTTTTTTTTTTTTTGCATAAATGAGAAAGTCCTTTAAAAATGAAAATACACTACATCATTGTTTGTAATTGATGTCAAATAAATGTCCAATACTAAGTACCGAACAGGACACGAGGCGTACACAATGGCATTTTAGCTTTTCCTTAACAGTAAACTATCAAAAGCCCTCATTTTCAGAGCTGAAGTGCCATTTGGGTTTTTGAAGTACTCGTGAAGAGTGACGTTCTCAATGGTGCCCTCTGAATGCACCGCGTTTGGCTCCTTTGTTGCAGAATTCCTCTCTCCCTCATGCAGTAATAATCTAATGCACACTGCCATTTTTTCTGCACCCACGTACAATCAAAGCCTTAAATGCCATTATAATAATAATCATAATAATAATAATACTACACAAAAACACTACCGCTAATTGGACACCCCCATGCTTTGATTATGGCTGTGGCATTGTTTCGATAAGCTCATGCAATAACGAAACAGTTATTTCCATCCAGAGTTGCATTAAATTCTCTCAAAGCTCTCATATTGATGGTGGAAGAGTTTAGACCCATATGTAAAGTCTTCTCTTGTACATCCTGTAAATTCTCAATAGACGTACAGTAGTTACGGTCTGGCTGAACCTACATAAACCTGACCAACACAATGCTGTGCAAACAGGCGTATACAGTGGGCACTAGGCATGATCACTTCCATCCACCTCTCGTCTTACCCTGATGTGCCCGTCCCTCTGGATCGGGGGGTAAATCTGGGGACTCATCATACCGTATAACCTTTTCTAGACCAACTGAAACAACCCCAGATCATAACACTGTCTCCAGAGGCTTGTACAATGGCCACCATGCATGATGGGTTCTCATCCCTCTGGAACAGGCTCAATCTGAACTCATCAGACCACATGACCCTTTTTCCCTTTGCTCAAATCTTTATGATCAGCAAATTCAAGCCCTTTTTTTTATTAGTCTCACCAAGATGTAATATTGTTATGGACACACAGCTGTTTAGTCCCAATCTTGTGATCACATTGTACAGTATGTGTATGGAAATGCTCACACTTCATTTTTTAAAATCAATCAGCTTCCTGAAGTTTATACTGTAGGTGATGACATTTCCTCCAGTTCTGAACCTAATGCCAGTATTTTCAAATCTCCTTAGTTGTGATGCTTTAAAATCAACAACTTTTTTTGCGTATTTAAAATAAGGCGGAGTGAATAATCCTGACTAGGCATTTTTGCATAAAAAGGCAGAAAATCGTTCCATACAAGAACAAAATGCAACACGCAGGCATAAAATACCAAACAACAACATATAATCCGTTTTTCCCCCTCAATTCTGTGGACAGATCATGATTTTGATTCATTTACTGTTTGATCAAATCCAAAAACAAACAAGGTTATTGCATAATTAATGTGTAATGCTGCTCACAATACAATCGCAACACCGGTGCACCTAAAATCTGCATTGTGCAGGAAGTCAGGAGGAGAGATGAGAGTTCAGTACAAGAATAAAAATTGTGTCAGTGGCTTAAAAAGGAAAATCTATAAAATCTTATTCAATACCGATCCACCAGTGCTTGAAAATATTTTGAGAACTAGAGATGCACTTATCCAATATTGCACGTATTGGAAAAAGGAAATAGGACACATTATATTTCCCAAGCACGTTTCCACCGAAAAACAAAAAAAATAATATAAAAAAAAATACTGAAATTCAAAGAGCCCGGAAAGGTTAAAAGGACATTTCCATCCATTATTTCAAAATTGCTCTTTCCGCGGCGTTCTGAACCGATCACGCCGTCCTCCCAAGACTGTGTGTGATTCAACACAAATTGCCACTTTGTCCGCACCCTTTGGCCAAGCATCCAGTGAAACTCGAGCGAGTCACAGTCACTACATCAGCCGAGATATAACTCCACTTTTCTCATTTCGGCTTAAATGTGAGCCTGCCTGGTGACATTTCCATAAGGCGGGATAGGGGTTCGCAGCATGCGTATAGGCAGCGGGAGCTGATGAGATACGAGACTTCCTACTCGCTTTGATGTCCTGTTTACCAGAAGCTAATAGGATAGTTATCCTTCTTGCTGTGAGGAATCCAGAGGGCAACCTAGGCTTGAAAGCGATACAGCAAGATTAGGCATTTTAAACTAGCAATTTCAGGAATTAATGATTTTAGGCATCCTTTAGTCAATATGCCATATTGTGTTTCTTAATCATGGAGCCTGGCGCTGTCTTTCCAGACGTTTTTATGCGCGCAAATAACAAAAGGCCAATAATCAGATTTACTACAGCTTTCCGAAGCGCGGTTCATTAAGATAAATCACATGCATGATCCAATCTGGAAAAATAATAATAAGAAATAAACACAAGAGAGGAATATTAAATGTTCTATTGTATGCTGCAAACCTGTGATAAATACTACGGCTTCACAATAATCACTACGGCATTCTGCTTTTCTGTTTGAAATGTTCCCGCTGTTCTTTTATTAACTTGTTCTCTGTTTCAGTCAGAAAGAATATCATTCAAATACATTACATTTTGTTTATCGAACTGCTTACTGAGTGCACTAACTAACTTCCTATAATAAAAAAATATATATTAGAAAAAGGTCACATGGTCCGTCCGATTTAGGAAAATTTACTCAATCAAATTTCTGGTCGTGCCATCACAGACGAAAAAACTTGATGTTTTAGATGTTTTAGATGTTGTCAGGTCATTCAGTACATTCAGGTCGTCAGCTGACTTCATTTTATTGCCTCATAACGTTGCTGAGTCTAGACCTAAGTGACTGAAGCAACCCCAGACATAACACTGTCTCCAGGGGCTTCATGCCTCCCTTCTTACCCTGACGCAACTATTGCTCTGGTATTGACTCAATCTGGACTCATCAGACCTTTTTCCTTTGCTCCAAAGTTATTCTTTTCCTCCCAAACCTTTTTTTTTTCTAACAAGTCGTATTCTTATGAGGACACGGCTGTTTAGTCCAAATTCCTTGAGTTCTCAGTTTATTCATGTAGAACCACATGAATTTAACAAATTCAACAAAGTGTCCCAACCAAAGAATTTGTTTTGAGAGCAAAAGATCGGTCGTTAAAGAATGGTATTGTTATTAAAAGAGGACATTTTTTATAAACAGGTTTAGTTTTTTTGCCCTTTCCTAAATGAAATTCCACCAGATTGCAGGCTGTCTTGATTTCGCTCCTGAAGTCTACAGTTGCATTTTATAATCCCTCAGGCACCCAAGTGGTCATCTATCAAACTTCACTTGAGCTAATAAAGCACTGCAACAGCCCTCAGGTTTATGAGAAATAGTGGCGAGAGCCTGAGGCCTGTTAAAATCTATGTCGTAAAGCCACTTTAATCCGCTGTTTTCCAACACTTTCCTTTTTTTTTTTTTTTCTTGCTTCTTTGCTCGTCATGCAAACAAACCCTTATACCTAATGGCACTTCCGTCATTCCGTCAGTCCTAAGCAAAATACAGCCGAGAGCAAAATCAACTTACTGCCTTGCATCCTCCGTCCCTCCCCTGTGAAAGTCTCCTTAATATTTCATTATGATTTTATATTGATAGCGTGCTATTTGCTATTTGCAAAGTCCCTTTCTCATTGGCTTCTGGGAACCGCGAGATACCGTTACGACGTATAAGAAAGCCTTGTGGCAGTGTAATTTATCTTTATCACCCAGTTTCAAGGCTCAAGGCTACGCCTTTTCATTTTCCAGACCTCGCTCAGGAGCACTTGAGAAATCTGCAATTTGCTCATGAGCGCTACTAACACTTTAGGGGGCACCTCTCCATTCACGGCCTGCTCGTGGCCCTCCTTATTTCGGCTTCAAACAAACCAAAAAGCGTGTCACTCCTTTAGGTCGGAACGAGAGTACGATAAGAAGACAGGGAAAGAAACTGCTCAGCAGGGGAGAGACTGGGCAATTTCGAGGTGAGTGTTGTTTGAGTGTCGTTACGCCGTCTAAAGAGCTCATGCCATTTCGATGAATAAAAACAAAGGGCTGTCAGACAGAGTAAAAAAAAAAAAAAAAGCACAAAAAATATATTGGTGATAGATGATGTGGCCAAAAACATGAACGGCCAAAGGGTTCCCAGAGGAGAAAAGCCTTTCTGGTAGACAATGGGAATAAAAATACGAACATTGAAAATGAAAATATCGTTGTAAGGGCTGAAATTGGGCCCTTATAAACACTCTGCACCAGGCTGGAACTTTGTCGTCTGAAGTTGCATCATACCATGGCGTCAGGAAGAATTCCCGTTATGTATTTACAGCTCTTCATTAGTGTAACAGACTGTTTGTCTTCTGTAGCAAGGCAATTCCCCTCCACACGGTCAATAACGTAGCCGTCTTTCTTTATAAATTGGTCACTGGTGCCATCATACATTGACCAGGCAATCGGGTGTCGCCTTTGCGTCGCTTCATTTGTGGCTCTGTTTACAGTAACGTACTTAATTACTTGGAAATCCCAGAATGGGTTCCGCAGAATCCGGACAGATGCTTTCGCCTGTAAAGAACATGAAACGATCACCAAAAGGTCCGCTAAGAGGCTGGCCTCCTCGACGCTCGTCTGCTTTCATGTCTTAGTGATTAATATGAATCTCGAAAAGCAAAGTTCGCCTGCCTCCATTTTTAACGCTACTGGAACACTCCTGGCCTCGTACCCTTCAGTGGCTGTCCTTCTCATTAATTCCGAGCTCCTCGCGAGAAACGATTCACCCAGAGATAAGCACAGCTGGTGTCGCCTGAATCTGAACAACACGCTCAAACATTCATAGCTGGAGATCAAATGAGCAGCTCATCAGCTCTTTGAGCGATACTAGCACATGCCATGGAAAATTAAAAAAAACAACATTTGTCATATTACGTTTGTAAAAGGTTTTTATTTGTTTGGGGTGTTCAAGTCAAAGGAGTAAAAACCTCTTTTATTTCTCTATCCCAGAGTTTCACTAGGGCTTGGATACCATCAAGGTAGAAAGTTTTTCCTTGATCGGAATGCTTTATATCTGAGACGCTGGCCTCCCAGGAACTCCTTCAAATGGACCAAAAGTGGAAATGGCTGTAAACAAGGGCAGGACTGTATGAGGGGTGTGGCAGTAACTCCCAGCTGGGTGATAATGTGCAAGTGGTGTTGGTGAATGATTGTGGCTATAGACAGATGCGTCTCTTCCACCTCGGCCAGGATCGTCGTTCATGGAATAACGGTCTTCTTTAAAATGTTTGCACCAACACCAACATATAAAATGTTTTACTGCAGCTAAGAGTCTCATCATTGTACTGTGCTTGAAGTTGTCTGTAAATGTCAATCAGTTGTACGCCTTCAAATTCACCAGGAATTTCATCACAAGTTCTGGTATGACTTGAACGCTCCTTGTATTCAAGTAGTTGTTTTTTTTTTTGTGTCAAGCGAAGTAAATCACAATGTGATGAGCGCTCACTGTTTGGGACTAAACAGCTGTGTGTCCATAAGAAAACCACTTGTTAGTGAGAATAAAAAAAGGCTTTAGTTTGCTAAGAAGGATTATGATTGGACTTTGGTGCAATGGAAGGTCATGTGATCTGATTCTGTACCAGAGCGCTAGGGGAGTCAAGGTAAGAAGGAAAGTGCATGAAGCGAAGCACAGATCATGCATAGTGCTCACTGTATAAGCCTCTGGAGGCAGTGTTATGATCTGGGTTTGCTTCAGTTACTCAGGTCTAGACTCCGGATATTAGTTTAGAAAAAAAAAGTATTAGTGAGAGAGAGAGAGAGAGAGAGAGAGAGAGAGTTGGCGAGTTCGCCCTTATTGCAAGTCGTTGTATTTCTTATATAACCTGTAATGTCAGGGGGGTAATACAGGACTCATTGCTGCTACCTTGTTATTTTCCTTTTTTGTATTTTGTATTCTTATAAATCACATTACTGTTACGGTCTTAAGTAAAAATTGTCTGGTTTGCACCGCGTTTCACTTCTATTTCGAAAAGCGAAATGCACTTAAAATGGAAATTGTTCTGTAATGACCCAGGAGAAGAATTATCATTATTACATCAAGATACGCATTCTCATTAAATGAAGCCATTCTTGCTGTTTACCGCAGGTAATGACCAAATGTTTACTTGTCTCTACCATTATAAATCATCTGATTTACAAAACTGTATTTGGAAGCTGGCGGAAATGTATTTATTTATATGAAATCATTATACTGTAGTAATTAGTTTCTGCATGCTTACTGTACATACAGTAACATAAGGCAAATCCAACCAACTTTTAAACCATCCCGCTGTTTCATTACGACAGAGCTGAAAATAGAAGGAGTGATAAAAGGCTTCTAAGTTTGAGGTTTGAAGTAGAAATGAGAAATTAATCAATTTACATTTTAACAGTAAACACATTCATTACTGTTTATACTGAAGCCTGGAGCCTAGCCCAGGACACTTTGGGCACAAGGTGGAGTACACACCATGGGTGGGGGCAAGTCCATCGCAGAGCACACACACACATACTCATTCACACACTATGGGGAATTTGGGAACACCAATTAGCCTAATCTGTCCTAATCAGTCTTTGGACTGTGGGAGGAAACCGGAGTTCCTGGAGGAAACCCTTTTCATTTTATATATGTTTTGACTTGATTACATTCTTTATACATAATATCCTTTTTTCATTCCAACTTTCGCATACATTCAAGCTAAATGCTGCTATGTACAGTAGGTGTGTAAAAAAAAAAAAAAAGAAAAAAAAAAACGAATTTTAATTAATAAAAACAACCCGAGTCAATGCGTTTGTTTGACCTCTCCACACATATGGATTTAAATGAAACTGAACAGCCAACTCAAGCCCTCCTTTACAAACACTTTAAATTAAAATAAAAATGCCCTCTGGGACCTTCGGGTTTTTCATCCCTTTTTACAAACGTTTGCAATATTGCGCTAAGCCTCCCTGCCCATTGTCACATCAATGAGAAATCATTCGTCTTCAGCCTCATTGACTCCTACAGTGAAATGAGCTCAGCGACTGCAGCGGTGACTCAGCCCGCGCAGCCGGCGGTCGCATTAATTATATTTCACTTTTGTCAGCACATTAAATGCAGGCACTCGTGGCAGCTGGCATGTCGTAAAGTGGTGGCCGACCGTAACGCTGGGACTTTTTGACCTCCAAACAAAATGGCTGACTTTTTTTTTTTTTTTGTCCTCATGCTTAAAGTCAGCAATCAGCAGAATAACACAACAGAATGGACAAACGCCAACAGGCTACAGGGGTCAGTATTTTTTTTTTCTTCATTAACCTAAGGTCAGACTGGCCTCTCTCAATTAGTGCTGTAAAATGGTTGGATGAAAAGTATTAGCATTCTAGTTTTCCTTCCAGGAAAGGAGGATTCCTATATATTTGCAGTTATTTCTCTGATCACAATTACAGTGGAAATACAGTACAACTCAAAAACACACATCGTCTAGTCTGAAAATTCTGAAGTTACTCAAGCTATGCAAATCAGACTTGCATTTCATTATTTATATAAAGCTCTGTGGTTAAGGTTTTGGACTATGAAAAAGAAGGTCTCAGGTTCAAACCCCAGCACCACCACGCTACCATTTTTGTGCCCTCTTAACCCTTCACTACTCAGATGTATATTGAGATAGAAATGTAAATGTCGCTCCATAAGGGCGTCTGTTAAATGCTAATTCGTTCTGGAAGTGTGCTTGTAATCCAAAGCACTTGTACATCAAAGCAAATTTCCTATAAGAAATAATGGAAACTCTGATGATTCGTTCCACAGCCCAAAAATATCCATATAAAAAGAATTAATACAAAATATTATTCTGCACTCTGCCTTTGAAAAGAATCGTGGCTGGTGTGACTATACGAGTGACACGCACACTGAGACTCAGCATCGGAGACGATTACCCACAATCCTATAGCGCGAGAGAGAGGAGGACCATTGGCTCAGTTGTGATCACGTGACGCTCGGCAGACAAAGCGTATATGTACTGTACTACTCGTATTTCAAGACCTCGCTCGTTTATCAAGTTAAAATTGATAAAAAAAAATTTGCCTCATCTTGCAAAATATTCACAATCCAAGGTTTCACTGTATGCTGATTTGGTGTTTTTTTTTTTTTTTTAACAAACAGCAAATAATTGGCTCCTACCACACAATATGCTGTGCTGCCTGCCAATGTATGAATAGTTTAGAACACAAATATGCGTGTTATATAGAACACATTATGGGGATTACAGAGGAAAGGCAACAATTTACCACCTTAAATCCATCCATATGAACCTCTGAAGTCCAACTGGGAACCGTGGAGGCCAATAGTGACTATTGTATGTAGTACGATCATGGCAGAACCTCCAGTTAATGTTCAAATACTACATGAATTTTGGGAACGCCAGTTAGCTTGAACGGCAGTTTTTGTTCTTTGAAAACCAGAGAACCCGGAGGAAACCCCCCCCCCACCCCAAGCACGGGGAGAACATGCAAATTCCATGCCCACAGATCCTGGAGATGGAAGGCGACAGTGCTAACCACTAAGCCACCGTGCCGCCAACCACCTTAAATGCAAACAGATAAATTAAATAACTAAATCGATTTTGGAGTCAGTGTGGCAGTACATGAATTGACACACAAGATAATCAGATGTACTCAACTGAATCAATCCCCCCTCCCCCCCCTCCCCCCGCCTCTATTAGATAGCAAGTACACCAAATTACACAGCGCGGTTTAAGGCTCGGTTATCCTGAAACAAAGTGTTCGTGCCAATATATCTCCTTGGGACACAGTGAAGAAAAACCACCTTAAGGAGTTTCGTAAGAACTTCAGTGTTAAGACAAATACTTCACTTGCCCTTGTAGTCTTTGCAGTTTTTCACTGCTGTGGGAGAAATGAGATTTTAAACTCCCCAGGGTTTTCTCCTGTTTCTCGTTTACAGCCTAACCTCCACTCACTGTCTGCTTTCTAACACTATACAGTACGTTTAAAAGGTCAGATTCTCACTAGTCCAGGATGGCCGAGCATGTGTGTGTGTGTGTGTGTATCAAAAGATGAGCACCGGATGCATTTTGACACCGTGGGTGTGAAATAAGCACCGTCCCAATCGCAAGGAGACATCGGTGTGACGGTCGGGTGAAATATCACATCACCATTCTCAATGTATTTTTATGATTCGCAATATGTCATGATATATTACATGTACTGGATGATACAATCTGCCAGCAATATAGTAGAATTGCATTAAAATTAATTATTATTAAATCATCATATATTAAAAAAAATTAACAATGGAAAAAACTATGTCTAATTTTTATATAGAATTACATTTAAATATATGCATATATGCATCACTATATATATATATAAATAAAAACACACACACCATTTCATAATTATATATTTTTTATTAACGGGCAATTATATGTTTTTTTAATTAACACAAAATTAGAAATAAGCTAAATGCCACAGTTTCAAATGTAATTTATTATACGAATGGCATTCAAGTCAAACAGGAACTTGTGATCTTGAATGAAGGCGTAATACCAATTTACAGAATACTACAAACACAGTACGTTGATGAGACACTTAGCCCCAGTTTGTAAACAAGGGCGTACAGTACGTCTGCAAATAACGATCCTGGCCGAGGTGGTTCGCAGCCCACTGTCTGTGGGAACTGTAGGCGCAATCATTCAACAATACCACTTGTATGTTCCAAGAACTCGGCTGGAAGTTATTGCCACACCCCGGTATCATGAAATCACTTGAATTTCTTTTTAGTCATGTCTTTGAAATCATCAGAAAATAATAGTTCTTCTACAATAGTGAAAAATTGATATATATATATATGCCAGATCGTTTCTGTTTGTAAACAGAGATAAAAACCTGTTTGAGCTTGAGATGAGTGAAGAGACAACAGTGAAGCTGGTAATTACAAGCCGTGACTTTGTCCTTAGGTGATGATCAAATGCAATGCAGGTGATGCGGATAATTAAAGCAGAAACTTATTACTCTTTGTAAATGTACAGTATAAAATGTCAAAGGGTGTTTTTCTATAAGAAGATTAGATTATAGTGTATAAAACCAGACTAATATTATAAGATATAATATTATAAGTAGGTGATAATGTATTAATTGGCTGATACACTCTGCAGTACAGGAAGTAGCCGTAATGTGAGAAATAGACTAGACTGATTTAGATGTCACACTCTGTTCCTCATCCGTCACGTACCAGTAATTCACGAGATGTATTGCGGGAACGAAAAAATAAAATCCCAGTATAAATATCTGTGCTCGTAGTGTAGTGAGTGAGGGAAGGCAGGCACTGTACCTTTTTGGTATCATTTTCATGAAAGGCTTCAAATTTAACGCTGTTTGAGTGAGTGATGGGGGAAAAAAGTGAACGTGAGAGAGAAGGATATGGAGATGGATAGAACGAGCCAGAGAAAAAGAGTCTAGAGAGATTTGCTGGTGATGGGTAAAGGGGGGGGTGTGCGCGCGCGTCAGGAACGGGTTCTTCCTATTTTTTTAAATCTTTTATTTGTTAATTAACGAGCAGCCTGACAGTCCGCTGGAGAGATCTGCTGACCCTTTGTGTTTCCTCTTGGTTTGGTTCTGACAAATTCAGGAAGCCATATTTTGAACTATAATACCCCCTCTCATCGACTCTTTGTTAGCTCCTTGTGAAATGCCTTTCTCCACTTTTGCGTCAGGCTGTGATTTGAATTCCAACAACTGAGCTGAAGTAAGTGGAGTGCCTGGAGGGAAGAGGGCAGGAGTATAATGATCACGCTAATGATAGATTAGAGCAAGATTAGTGCTTATTTCCTGGCATTTGGGTATAAGTGGTAAAAATGATAGAGAGCCAGAGTGCAGCTGTAACACTTGGGAGGTAAAGGAGGTTAGCGTAAATACGTGAGTGCTAAGTGAAGCTAAAAAAGCAGCAACTGCAGAGAGATGATTAAAGGCTGCATTTTGAGTCGATGACTTAAGTCCAAAAGTTACATCAATATTTATGCATAAGGATATCGTGTGTAGTAGCAAGTACCTGCTTAAGTTGATTTGCTGCATGTAAAATTAGTTCATACTGTATCTCCAGGGCTGACTGCTTTTCCTTTGGTAGTAAAAAGGCGTCTGGCTTAAATGATTTTTCTGAACCTCAACAAATACAGCTGATTAACTACTTGCCAGCCGAAGAGCAAAAACTCAAGCATTTTTTTGTTGTTGCTAAAATCGCATCTGTTGTTTGAAACGAACGAGTGGTCGCACAAACTCATGATGTGTTTTAACCCGTATGACGACATGAGCAAAGACAACTGTAATTATAAATATGAACTGTCATGATATGAAATCTGATCTGACCAAAGAAAATCGGAATTGAACAGCATACCTTATAATGTGAACATGGCGCACAGCATGAATTAGATCTAACCAAAGAAAAGAGTTGACCTGGACTTAACCATTGTCTTCACTTAATCTACAGTATGTTAAATAAATATATAAATAAAACTCATATTTCTTTTTTCCATCTAAATGCACACAACTCATGCAGACTTCTGAATAGTGCAACCAAGCTCTGAATATTAATGTGTGTAAAAATAGTTTTTTTTTTTCTTTTTCATCTATCTGGTTGTCTGTTCACGTAATCTGCTTGATCACTATGCCATAGCTAGCAAGAATAACAACACAGGCCAAGACCGGGAGGAAGCAGGGTCAAGAAATACACAAAAGTTAGGCATTTGGCAAATGTTCTTATCCAGAGCAACTTAAAAAAGTGCTTTAAGTTTCTATCTAGAAAACTAGGTTACTAACTAAAAGTACCATCACACAAACGCTATTGAGGATGAGGTGTTAAACCAAACACCTAAGAAACAGATAGGTCTTTAGTTGAATTTTATACAGCAGCTACAGTAATCCATTGGAGGATGTTGGGGTGGTGCGGGAGAATTTAGGAAGGTTGAAAACAAGCCGTACAACTGTATTCTGAAGGAGTTGCAAAGGACGAATGAGGCAGACCTGCCAGGAGTGAGTTGCAGTATTTTCCAGTCTTGAAATAACAAAGGACTGAACAAGCACCTATGTTGCCTACTGTATGTGAATAGAAATGTACGAATTCTTTTGATGTTGTAAAGAAGAAATCGACGAAAGCGAGTAAGGTTAGCAATGTCAGGGGAAAAGGACAGCTGATTCTGCTTAGTTACCCCAAAGTTCCCGAGCAGTGCCTGAAGAAGTGATCTGATTGTTGTCCAGGGAGATTATAAGAGCCTGACAGGGGGATGAATTACTTGGGATGAACAGCAGGTTTTTACTGAGATTAAGTTTCAGCTGATGAGCTGCCATCCAGGATGAGATGTCTGCCATATGGAAACATGAGTGTCTGAGGGAGGAAAGGAGAGAATTAAGTGTCATCTGCATAACGATGGTGTAAAAAGCAGTGTGAGGATATGACCTCACCAAGAGATCGGGTGTAAAGGGAGAACAGAAGAGGACCAAGAACTAAGCCTTGTGGGACATCAGTGGAGAGTCTGCATGTAGCAGATGTGGGAAGCAGATGTGGATCCCCTCCATGTCACCTTGCACACCATTGCCATGCGTGCACAGATTCACATGCCACAAATTAGTAGTAAATAAATGGGTATATTATGCTAATCCATTGCTAATACAATCTCTAACAAAGAAAGTGTATAAAATTACTATCATGAAGTTTTTAATGAGTTATAAAAAGTAAAAAAAAAAAAAAAAAAAAGAATAACACTATAGTAATTAGCTTTTAGTAAGTAAACAGCAAATCTGCATATCAGACTCAGACGTTTAGACTGTACAGTGTCTAAACAACAAACACCACAGATATGCGCACTTTGCATTTTCCTAATCCACTACACCGTGCTGTCAGTCGTGCTTTTTATAGCTTTAGCTTTTGAACTGTAACAAACATAATTTAATAAGGCCTGGGAAAAATGCTGAAATGTTTTATACATCTAAAGATAGGGTAGAGCATATTAGCAGGAAGTGACAGCGAAGCACTAAGTGCTCGCTCCAAAGTTTCACTGACAGTTTTGCTTGTGTGGGAATCACCTTTTCAAACTCTCGGGTCGTTTCTCACCGCCTGGTTGGATCCGAGAGCTTTGAAAGCTCAGAGTGTTAAGAAAGTCTAGAAACTGCCTTGTCTCTAATTAAGGCTCTTTACAATTCAGCTCACTGTCTGTTTGCCTCTTATTAATGTCGACTGGCATCACCCTCCACCTGAGGTCCAGCTGAGACCAAAAGTTTACATACGCCTCGGATAACGAATTCTGAACTTTGTAATACACTGCTCGACTCATTTGCGAAGGTCACCTTGGACAAGCGTCTTAGTATAATTTGCTGGAACTTTGGAGTTTCCTGCTTATGGTCCGACAATGATACTACCACTTCAATGCTTCACAGTTGAGATGGTTTTTCTTAAATGTATCTCCATGCAAAATATAAAAGGTCGGTGATCATTTTCAAATTTTAATCTGGATATCCATGATGGTCTTGGAGTGGGGGTGTCTTTTTTTTGCATTTTTCTTGCAGGCATGACAAGATTTCAGGCCATGGTAATCCAGAAGTCTCCTAATGGTGGATGTACACAATTGGTACACTATATGTTTGTCATAAATTCAGTCAATTATAGACTCTTAAGGACTGAACTTGAGATGCCTGGATTTTCTCACAATTTTCAAGGACAAAACCACTCTGTCTCTAATGGTATGCTCTTAAATACAGCCTTATGTGCTTTCCTAATTAGCATCTAACTGTGGCAATTGGCTAATTAGTAGCTTCATTACATCAACTTCGGGGACTGTTATAAGGCTTAAAAAGATACATGGATCCTTCTGACCCACTGGGATTCCGATATAGTGAATTGCGGCAGAAGTAAATTTCTCACTATTAAAATTTGACTGCTTGATGTGAACAAAGTAGAAAAGTTGTACAGAAAAGGCAAAATACAGTAGATGTTTGGTAACGTGAAATGCACACAGTTAAAAACTTGGATTGCAAACTTGGATTAAATACACTACAGTATATGGATAAACGTATTCGTCTAAACCTAGAATGACACTGTATCCAAATACATAAAGTATACTTCAATTTACAGTTGATCTCCCTTTTTGCAGTTTTAACAGCTTTCACTCATCTTGGAAGGCTGTCCACAAGATTTTGTAGTGTTTCTGTGGAGCATTTATGAGGTCATGCACTGATGTTGGACGAGAAGGTCTGTCTCACGGTCTCAGTTTATCCCAAAGGTGCTCAATGGGGTTGAGGTCACAGGGCTCTGTGCTTGGGCCAGTCAAATTCCTCCGCACCGAACTCATCAAACCTTGTTCTTTATAGTCTTTGCTTTGTGGACTGGGGCACAGTTGTTGGAAAAGCAACCATCACCAAACTGTTCCCACAAAGATGGAGCCATAGCATTGTCCAAGAGGTCTTGGTATGCTGAAGATTGTGCTTTCCTGGGGATAAGGGGCCTGATTGAAATTCCAAATTAAAAAATTAACAGGTTTGGCCAAATACTTGTGTTCATATCGTGTACATTTACTGTAGTCTGGCAACATTCCTACTTTGGTTTTCGGCTAAAGGTCAAAATTATTTCACTGATGCAGTCTTAAACATATGCAGATGAGAGCAAATGTCAAATTACACGTCACACAATCATTACCATTCATATTGCTTTTTTTCTTGAGCTCGAGTAGCTGACGTTTCGTATCCGTCATTAAAACACTCGACAGCAGTACAGCGATGCTAATCCTCCAGCACAGACTTACAGGTGTATTAGAAGAGGAACCAGGCAGTCTCTCATTTTAAGTATGTATGAAGGGCAAAGGTGAATTCATACTTAGAGGGAGGTAACTTGCTGAACATATGTTATTTAACATTCCCAGCTGGGGAGTATTTTAAATGTGCATCACATCCATTATTTTCTTCAGACATGATTTTTTTTTTTTTCCTTCTGTGAAAAACAAGCAAGTATTTTTTTCCCCCTTACACTGAAACCCTTGGCAAATAAGTCTTGACACGGTTATATTTTTTTGCATTGCTTTAAGGGTAATGAACTTCTCCCTTGTATAGAACTATAATATTTTACTACTGTACGTACAGCTTATTTGCATTATATTCATTTATACATTTCTTAGGAGGAGTAAATTACAGCACTAAGATTGTGTCAATTTGACAAAGATATAGAATTTTCCTTTTTCTAACCTCATTCACCATTTCATTATAAAATTGTTCACCCTATATACAGTTTATGCTGCCTCTATTTCTTTTTTTTAAACATTTTACTCCTACTTTAACACCATCTCTGAATCCATATTCCCTGAACTCACAGATTCAGTTTTAGACAAGCTGTTAAACCCACAGCCTGAAGAATACAAATGAGACTGAAAAAGACACAAACCGAACCGGGATGCATTTAAAGCTGAAGTGGTGATTAGTAAATGAGATGCAGGTGAGTGTGATTACTGAGCTCGTGGTGATGAGCGGGTTGATGGAGAGAGGAGTGCGATAGTCAGCAGGGGACTCTGGGAAATGGGGTTTGTGGAGGATGTGATTCAGACATCCGTCTAGCAGGTGTTGCAGGATCTCTAACGCTGTGAACTGTAAATTGTTCATATGAGCATTTCCATGAGAAACTTAGTAATCATGAAAAATCACCTAATTTAAGCATAATCTAATGCAAACCGTAACTAATCGGTTTTTCAACAAAATATTAGCGCTCCCTTAAAGCATGGATCTTTAATTCCAGTCCCGCGGGGTCCAGCACAGTTTGTAATTCACCAGTATCTAAACAGACTAGTTGAATCAGCTGTATTTGAGCTGAAGAATCACCAAAATGTGACCGTGACCACCTCCTGGACTGGATTTGAAGAGCCCTCCCCTAAAGGGTGTCTGTTAATGCCCCAGCTGAAAAACCTCTCTCAGATGATATGTTTCGCTTCTCTTCCAAACACACCGTTTCAGTGTCTATGTAAATGAGCTGCTGCTGAGCCACGCCCCTCAGAGGACTGCAGATCTGGGTGGAGCTGAGCGACAAGCCGTGGGAGGGTTTTCCTCATGTGAGGTCACATTAGGGGGAGAAACTAACTGGACTTTTTTAAACCTCGTGTATACAACCATGAAAAAAAGAACGTTTCCACCTTTTTTTTTCTTGTACACACACACACACACACACACACACACATGCATTTGCACACTGGAGACTCATTTAAATATCTAAAAAGAATTAAAAGCGTTAATTTAACCAAAAGAAGTATTTCATTTTTATATTAAAAAAGCAAGCCAATTCATAAAAATAAGACAATTATTTTTTATTAGAAAAAATAAGTGTGTAACGCCCCAACCTAAAAGACTCCCAGTGCCTTGCTTTGCTTTTCCAACGGCACATTTATTCAGATATACTCTTAGTCTTAAATGTCTCGGTTCTCTTCTGAATTTTGTTTTTGCAAAGGATGAACACCACAAATCACAAATTTCTCTTAATTAATGAATCCTCACTCACTAACTCACTCATCTCATCGTAATTACCACTTAATCCTGTATTCAGGGTCATGGGGACCTGAAGCCTATCCCTGGAGACTTAGGGCACGAGGCAGGATACACCCTGGACAGGATGCCAATCCATCGCAGCGCACACAGACATATACACACTCCGGGCAATTTGGGAACGCCAATTAGCCTAACCTACATGTCTTTGGAATGTGGCAGGAAACCGGAGTACCTGGAGGAAACCCACCAAGCACGGGGAGAACATGCAAACTCCATTCACACAGAGACGGGAATCGAGTCTGGCCGGGAATCGAACCCGGACCCTGGAGGTGCAAGGCGACAGTGCTAACCACTACACCACCGTGCCGCCCTTAATGAATGCTAATGAAGTCAATTCTCTGTCTTATGCGTTGTACGTTATAGAGTCTGCTGGGACTAATGAACACCTTACATTTCATAATGATCACAGTTCTCACTCAAAAAGGGTTTAAAAAGCCCTGACAGAATTAGGTTACATTAAATAATTCGTCACTTAATGAAACCTTTTGGTGTCCCGTTATTCATCTTTGTTCAGCGTAATTCGTTTATCCGTTGCTTCTTAGCAGGAAACGTATATTAGCATGCATTTAAGTGCAAATGGCTTTAATGGGATGTATACATCGATAGTAGGCCGGCTGTAAATATTGACATTCAATTATCTCAACGGGTATTTTTTCCTACGTGTCAGGCCGATTGCTTTCAGCGAGATGTGATTCTCTTACTGTATTCTGCAGAGACCGAGGAGACTGCGCAGGTGTACGAGGCTGCAGTGCTGCAGTACGCCGGTACTTTATCTCCTTTCACGCAAAGTCTATAGGGAGTCGAACAAGGTTTCATATGAACAGACATAGGGAAAACTATCGGGGTTAACCCTTTCCTTGACCACGACTCGGTTTAAAAAGAAAACAGAAATCCATTTCCCTTTTCTCCGCGTCGATTAGGTTTTATCAATTCAATTTCATCCACTTTGGACATTGAGAGCATTCTGCTGAGGATAAATCAGGATATTTCATGTTACATAAATGAAGTTAGGGTTGATCTAATGCATGTGCGAGAGATAATAAGGGTTGCTAGGATGGATTGATCCAACCTACGGGCAGGTGAGGCGAAGCCCTATGACATTAATCATTTGCTCAATACACAAATCGAAGGACTAAAGAATAGAGGAAGAATGTTATTCCACAGGGATACCGTGGGGTTTTTTACTTTACTGTAGCAGTCAAACATGGAAACAAGCACTAGTAGAGAGGCTAATAAGATTCCTGCTGCCCCTTTCTTTACCTTTTGTGAACTTTTTCAGTAGACGAGAAGCAGGTGGCAGGACAATCAATGACAGGGATGCTTGAGTTGAGGTTTTGAGATTGTACTGCACAAAATCTTACATAAATAATAATTTTAAAAATTTTACTAAAATGAAAGGGGATGCATGGTGGCTTAGTGGTTAGCGCTTGCACCTCCAGGTTTCGGGTCTGAGTGCATGGACTTTGCATGTTCTCCCCATGCTTTTTGGGTTTCCTCCGGGTACTCTGGTTTCCTCCCACGGTCCAAAGACATGCAGATTAAGCTAATTGCATATGTGTGCCCTGCGATGGATTGGCAACCTGTTGAGGGTGTACTCCGCCTCATGCCTTACTGTAAGTCTCCTGGGACAGGCCCCAGGCCCCTTGCAACCCTGTATAAAGGATAAAGCAGTATAGAAGATGAATAAGTGCGTGACAATGAACATTCAAGAATTCTTCTACCTATGTCTCATACACTGTATGACCAGGGATGGGAAACACAACTGAGTGTATGTTTTCTGAGCAGGGTTACTTTAAAAGTGTACTCAATAATGGCCTATTGCATGAGTCAGGTTTGATTAACGCCTCTTGAATTTTCTTTGAAGTGATGTCAATGTACTCGCTCTCTCTCACACATACACAGTCATACACAGTACGATATGCAATGAAATCTTACAAATCATAGTGACCTTGAAAGTAAAAGCTTATTTATAAGAAATAAATATGAATAAAAAGAAATACAATAGAAAATAACATTTAGCTAGGTAAGGTAAGGTATGCTATCTCCCTGTTGTCTGTAACTGTCTCCTCTGCTGATTTCAAACACCTGCAACATTAGGGAAGGGAAGTCATGCAGTTATGCATAATAGCCAGCAGGTGGCTTAAAAAAACGCCACACCACTCTGTAGAAATGGAGGGGGAAAAAAATCGATTTAGTTATATATCACAATTCTTTTGTGTCGCCAATTCATGTTACATTGACTCCAAAACTGATTAAAAATAAATAAATAAATAATAAAAAATATTTATTTGTTTGCATTTGCGGGGCCCGCAGGTGGTGCACTCTAAACTATTCACACATTTGGTTAGTGTTGCATAAATTTGGTGACAATTCTGTGTGTGTGTGTGTGTGTGTGTGTGTGTATATATATATATATATATATATATATATATATATATATATATATAATATACTCTATATATATTTGTATTATATATATATATA
>JAQQZT010000036.1:4189949-4213172 GCA_030068275.1 Clarias platycephalus | reverse complement strand
AGCAAGTGTATATTTGACATTTTACCAGGAGGTCAGAGAGGGGTGCATGTGTGTGTATATATAAATTTTTGGCTTATTCTATATATAAACACTTCAGTAAATAGAAAAAATATATACATATATATATATATATTTTAATACTGAATGTATTGCTGTAAGGTATATACTGTACTGATATACTGTATGCATAATGATATTCTAAATATTAAATTAATATAATATGCATCACACTATTTTTCTTTTCCATGAAGTGTGTATAAATTTTTTTGTCTTTCTCTATCTATATAGACACACACACACACACACACACACACACACACACACACACACACACACACACACACACACACCAGGGGAATTCAAGTCAAGCCAGAAATTTAAGGATAAAATATCTCATGAATGATGGCATAAAACCCACTGACATTTACAGAAGACTTCAAGCACAGTACGTGATGAGACTCCCAGCCGCAGGAAAACATTTGAATGGTGCAAACGTTTTTTTTAAGAAGGCCGTACGTCCGTGAAAGACGATTCCCAACGCCCGCTTGCAGAAGAGACGCATAGGTCTGTGGGAACTGTACACACAATCATTCACCAACACCACTTGCACATTACAGGAACTTACAGGAGTTATTGCCACATCATCTTTACAGACCTCACTTTAAGCCATTTCCACATGTTTGAGCCACTAAAGGAATTCCTGGGAGGCCAGCGTTTCAGACATGAAGCAGATCATGGTTCTGGCATGCTAAGAAAACTTTCTACCTTGATGGTGTCCAAGCACTAGTGACACACTGGGATAAGTGCATTAGTGTAGCAGGGGATTATATAGAGAAATAATGGGAGTTTTTACTCTGTGTTCTGTTATTCTGCACAATCAAAAGTCCTGAGTAGAGTAAGCCAAAAAAATGGCATTCAAAAGGTCTATAAGTGCATTAAATTATTATTTTCCAATTCTACCAAAGATGCCCCGCCTACCTTTACACGTGGTGTGTGTAACGTATACAGTGTCCGTGCGTAAGAGCACTCCAAACTTTTTCACATTCAGTTTCTGATTACAAGCTTACCTGATTAGGTTTTTTTTTTGTTGTTGTTGTTCTTTTCATGTACCTATATAATCTATAAATATCACAAATATAATTCCCATGTACCTCCTGTATATAATCCGGGTGACATTTATTACATGAGAAAATTAGACTTAGAAAGGTTGCAGACATTACTAGACAGCCCGGCTACATTTATATTGTTCGTAAACTGGCTTATTACCTGATGTGCCCTTTGCAGGCAGATGCCAAGGCAGGGTTAGAAAGAAAATAGAACATTTTTTGTGTAGGTTTAGTGAAATGCGCAGGGTGTGTGAAAAGTCAGGAACCACTAGGAATATGTTGAGCAAATACTGTATGTCACTCTGAATATGTTAAGCAAAATGTGAAGAAACACCATACAGCGGGTGTGAATAAAACACGGAGCGCGTATGGGGGAACATGTGGCACTTTCTGTATATGTTGCAAATAAGAAATGGAAAAAAGTATATGTATTTACAGTTTCTTAATATAGAAGAGATAAAGTATTACTACTTTGTAAATAATTACACGTTTCGTTTTTTTCCCCCTGAATTTACTGCAGATCGCTGCAGACGTCACTGAGAAACTGTTACTGAAGGCACTTTTCTTAACGAGCTTCGAGTGCACAGTACATCGGTCACGCAACATAACGAACACAACTAATGTACAGATATATCAGTAATAATGAGCTGGGAAGTTTTTCATTCCCAGTCAAACAGCAGCCTTCCAAGGCTGGTGGACAGTAATAATAATAATAATAATAATAATAATAATAATAATGCTATTATTACAATGAACTAATTTACGTGACCAATTGCCACTTATGAGACAGCTCACCTCACGACATTTGCCATCCGTGGAGGTCAAAGGCTATCGTGCACATGGAGCCGGCCGACTGCAGCTTCTGCTCGCTTGTGCAGCATCCGTGGGTGGTATAACACACATGGACAATATATGCCCACTTACAGTACGTCTGCTAGAGCTGACAGACGCCCATCATTCACTGTTGTCACTGTGATTGATAGGCGAGAGGCTGTAAACCCAACCCCCCCCGCTAAACCCTGAAAGCACGGTCGGTTTAGCTCCCTTGGACTCCCAGCCACAGTTTCATCAGCCCTCGAACTTGTGAATGACAGGCCGACTGCTTTTCTTCTGAGCCACTCATGAACCTTCTGTCAGCTTCCTTAAAATAATACGGATAATAATTTAAAAGGCTGTAGAAATGTGAGAGCAAGGTAATCGTCTTGTTTTTGGTCTCTACTGTCTCTGTGGGTTTTTTTTTTTTCCCCCTCCAGCTTGTTATACCAGGGAATGTTTATTCATTTATTCATTTCGAACACCGGCCTCGCTTAAATTGGCCTCTCTGTCATAAACATCAGAGACACATTTCACAAATGGAGCACATTTTAGGCTGTGACTGAGTAAATTACGTTTAAAATTGTATCCCCCCCCCCCCCCCATTTCAGCCGCTTTCCTTCTCTACCCGTTATTCCTAATTTAAAATGAATGCAAATAAATATATAACAGCTTGGAAGCTTGTCAGTATTTTAAAATGTGTGTTATTGTACCTACATGTGTGTTATTGTATTGTTTCGTAAGTAAATATGATATTATGGTGTTTGTACTAATAATGTGACGAATCTTACTCTTATTTGAAAGCATTATACAGTATATGTTTGGGTTTTTTTGTTCTTTCTCTTCGGCCCCTGCTGTGTGCGACTCGTCAGTACCGCTCGCGGACGAATCCAATTAAATCTTACTTTAATTCTCCACATATGGTTGCGGAGCGACAAACTCCACACCTTTTTCCCGACACTCTCTGTCTGACACACAATGACGAGTTTATTGTGTAAAAAATCTGGCAACTGACAACCTTGGTATTGTGCATTGTGTGCAAGCTCAGCCCACTCCAATATGTCGAGTTTGGCTCGGTGTCCTCAGTACCAAAAAAAATAAATAGTGTTCCTCGTGAAGTTACAGTGAACGTGAAGCATAATAGACAGTAAATAAAAATAGAATATACAGTACTGTCTGCACTTAACAGTAAAATTAAGTGTTTGAAAGATACCAGTTCTTAAATTCTGACTGTCCCATTAAAGATTACTCTACCCTAATGTCTTTCAGGCATCCAAGCCGCCTAGATCCTACACCGATCACTGTGTGATTATACGCAATGCTAACACCGCCGCCAGGTGAAACTAATAACATTGATTATCAATTACAGTATAAAGCAGTAAACTAGTTACAGGATCATGGGCACCCATGGCTCATTTGTGCCTGTGGGAACCAAAGGCCAGACGGTCAGGTCAGATCCCTCAGAAAATCCAATGTAGAACAAATTATCGAACACCAAGACACCCAGTGTGGCAGGCAACGTCAACATGGTTGTTGACCCGGCTTTTAAATTCCCCACATTTCAATCTGACCAAGACTCTATGGAATACACCAGACAAACAAGTCTGATCCATAAGATAAGATGAGATTAGATTATTTGTCACATGTACCTTACAGCATGACTTTTTCACGTATCCCAGTTAGGACGATGGGGTCAGAGTGCTGGGTCACCCAGGATACAGTGCCCCTGGGGCAGACAGGGTTAATAGTCTTGCACAAGGGCTCCACAGTGGCAAACCCTGGTGATGCTGGGGCTCGAACCCCCGACCTTCCAATCGGTAACCAAGAGCCTTAACCATTTGAGCAGCCACCGCCCCCACCCCCATACTGCGACCCACAGCACTCAAAGGATCTGTTACTGTATGTCCTGGTTCCAGACATCACAGCACACCCCCAGTGGTTTTGTGGAGTCATGACCCAAGGGGCCAGAGTCGCCCTAGTGTCACACGGTGAACCTACTGTATACAAAACTGATCTTAATGTTTTGCATTTTAATGTTATGGCTGATAGGTACAGTACAGTATACGCAAGTTAATAACTTTATAGTGTCAGATTTATGTATTTAATAATGCACTCTAAATCCCAGTTCCCACTTTCCGGATTTTTGCTACAGTTTCATAATCCTCGGTCAAACAAACTCTGACATCATTATCTACGGAGTAACTACTGTATGAATGCAGAGATAATCGAACGATACATAAAGGTGCGGGAAATCCGACAAGTTCGAGTTCGCATGTTAAGCCTGTGGATACTGACTATTCTGAGCTGCAAGGAGCTATGTATCCATACACGTACTGTATTTTATGAAATGCTCTTAAAATTATCATGGGAAAGGGAAAAGTCCTCACGGATATGGAGAAATCTGGCAGCCCTATGAGTCATAAAAAAAACTGTAGTTCTACCACAAATTTCTTAGCCCTTCTGGCAAGTTCTGAATCACTGCAGGACCCCGATACACCCCGGTAAGTCTTGCTGTATGACTACCCATGGCTCATCCTCATTTGGTACATCTAGAGATCTACAGTATAGTAAAACTTTTGAAAGTAAGAAAGTGGTCTAGGGTTAAAATAGTGCATACCTGAGACAACACTATGTTTTAAGCAAACTCAGCCACTCACCCGCATATCTCCAAGCACCACTCAAGGCCAGATTTATGGTTTAAATACTCAAGTGTACATTTTTGTTCTTATCTCCTCTCTATGTGCATACAGCTCATCTCTCAGTATATGCATTGTCATCACAGCTTGATGTAAAAGTGACTTCCGAACACAGCGCAGTCGGTTTATAATCACTTCTGTAGTTAAACCTGACTGTCTCCGAGCTGTATTTCCTTCAAACACTAACCCGCGCAGCTCCTAAGCCATAGTCTTCTTCATCACCCAATACTGACTTGGTTAATATTCCTCATGATGTCTTTTCTAATCTTTACAAAAATAAAACCCTCAAGGACTCATCTCAAAATTAATTTAGAGCCTTCTAAAACCATGCATGTTTTGTCTGTAGTGTGCCTAAACATTACTTCACACAAATCCACAAGAAAAAAAGAAGAAAAAAAATGGCTGGCACCAGAACAATGTAGGTGGCACAGCAGATTTCTGCGGGAGTGTGCTTCATGATATTGTTCTCCTGCATTATTATGGATGATTTATTTGTCTCACTTTCTCATCGGGCAGTGTGAAACACGCTTAGAAAAACAGTTGACATTTTCATGAATTCTGAACAGTCTGTGATTCACTTTAAATCATGTGGGTTTCTCCTAATCTGTTCTTGTATTTGTGTAAAGTGACTCAAGCACTAATCACCAGGCATTAGGGGGATTAACAGACCAAAAAAGGTTGCCAACTGTTATAGCGTTTGTTTTTAAAATATCCTTATTAGTAAGTGCACTTTGGTCTCGGTATGTTTAGTTAGTGCTTAGGAAAGAGAAAACTCCTTTCTTTATGCAAAAGTCACTTATGTTTGTGGAATGTGTGTTACGGGGACTGGAATGGTAACCCTCAAGGGTGTATCTTTAGTACCTTTAGATTGTATTTTGGAACTGTGGCAGCTTGGTGATTTGAGGGATTTAAACTCATAACCTTCTGATCAATTGCCATATTCATCTTCTATACTGTTAATACTGTACAGGGCCGCAGGAAGGGGGGGGGGGGGCTGGAGCCTATCCTTGGTGACTTTGGGTAAGACAGACAAAACTTATACCCTGGAAAGAGTGCCAACCCATCGCACACGCTCACACTACATTCATCTAATCTGCATGTCTATGAACTGTAGGAAGACACCAGCATACCCAGAAAAACCTACATGCAAACAGAACATGCAAACTCCATGCACACAGACCTAAGGTGTGAATCGAACCCTCGACCCTGGACGTGCGAGTCTACAGTGCTAACCACTACACACTGTGCTAATATTTTATATATAATTTATAATTAAGTTTGTTGTGTTAATTAGATATACAGGAACAGGAATAACCCTAATCCTTTGTTTTGGTAAAAATTGTAAACATTTAAATAATTACTGTAACTGTAGAACCAAGACTAAACTTGACCCCAAAGTCTGGTACATTTGCATAATGTGAATACTGTACCATGCCCGGGCACAGATCGACCTTCCTTCTTGAGTCCACTTGAACAGGTGGTCTTTGTATGGCACGGAATGTTTTGATTGAATGCTCGAGTTTCACCAATGCTGTCTGTCTCTTTGTGCTGATTGCCTGGATCGCAGTTCAACTCAGTGCATACTGCCACCTGCTGTATTAGAGAGTCTAAATACGCAAGTGTAAAATATTACTAATGTGTAACCAGGTCGGTGAAGGAGTTTGGAGAAGGAAGCAGGCATACGTACAGTAGACAGTAGACTTTGGCCAAGTGTGAAAGCACCCATATTAAACCACATGACATTATTGTTTAATAATATATGTTTTTGTATTTTCCTCTGCTTCCTTTGTGATATCATTTGGACCAATGTTGTCCAGTTCCATATACCCTAATGCCCAATCCCACCTGCTCCTGCAGTTTTTTTTCCCCCCAGCAGCCATTTTATAATTAATTTCCCTGCTTCTGTTCCCAGAAATAAAAACATTGAGTAATTTAAACTGGGGCAACTCTGACCAGGATAAAGCTGTAACTTTATATGAGCTAAATGAACACCCCAATGATTAGAATATTCTTGCATGTTAATAATCATGGCCCTTCTTCCTCACATGAGCTTCATATCTGATCGTTAAGAGTTAAAACGGCCCATTACTGAAAAGGTCACTCATAACCCTGCAATGTTATAATGACAGCTAGCAGACAAACGGATGATTAAACGTTGCTGTGTTATCACATCTTACTTAAAATAATATATTTATAGATTTATTTATTTTTCCTGACAGACTGACAGAAGGATTAAGATCAGAGCTAGGAAACAATACAGCACTAAATGAGCCAAAAACTAGACTTAATTAGGAGTGGTGTGTGAAGTGCGGCTTTAAAGACAAATGCAAATGCATGGTAACTATTGTGCCTTGTACAACCAAGCCATATATAATCTGCTTATTTGTTTCTATTCCTTCTCTCATTTTTCTTCCCAGAGATTGGTGGGGAACACGAATTCCGACACCGCAGTCTATCACAAACTCAGCCAACCCGTTCGAACCCGCTTTCTAAAATTTGTTCCTCACGAATGGAACCCCAGTGGCAGAATCGGACTGAGAATCGACGTCTACGGCTGCGCGTACAGTGAGTAACTGATGCAAGATAGATATGATTTTCTGCTATGTTCGCCGACAGCACTTGAAGTCAGACACTTCCTACTATCTTTCCAGGCTTAGAGCAAGCTTTCTATTTCATTTGTAATGTTCCTCCGCGAGAGTACAGTACTGTACATACGGGTAAGAAGGGTCACTGTTAGACAGTTTATTTCTTTGTTAATTTTTTTATACAAAAATTGGAAATCAATTAAGAAAGTTAACAGCAGTTAAAAAAAACCACGCCTTCTGTGCTATGATTGGTTAGAATAATTTGGTCTCATCTACGATTGATTAGAAGCCTTGGGCTTGAAAGTGGGATTTAAAGCTTGTGTTTTTAGCACAGTTTAGCACAATATTGTTACATTTCAGTGTCTGTATAAACACCATGTTTATAATATACATTATATACATATAAAAGTAATGATGATGATTATTAGAGTAGTTTAAAAAAAGAACAATTGAAAAAATGTTTTCAAGCAAGTGTGAAGGTAAGAAATCCTGAAACCAGGCTCTGGAAATGTTCTGTCTGTCTGTCCAGCCAGAATTTGTTACAGCACCATGCAAAACTATTTGGACAGAGTTTAAGGAAACTTTTGCATTACTTGCATTACACCCGTAGTACTTACAGTAGATCAAACCTGGACCCTGGAGGTGCATGGCGACAGTGCTAACCATTACACCACCGTGCTGCCCTGCCATAATTAATGATTATATATTACTAAATCAAAGTGTCAGGGTAAGTCCAAAAGTCATTTACATAAAAGATTATAATGTAAGATTGTTTTTAATGGTGAGGATTATTTTGCTCCTGTAGTTAACCGTTGTCTAGCGATTGAAAAAAAAAAGGTTTCTGAGATCTTGCACTTTTTTTCCCTCTACATATATTTCTTTTATTTATTTATTTATTTATTTATTTATTTCCTGACACGTCCCATTTAAGAGGGGTCTGTACATTACTCAGTTATGAATCTCAGGGATGTTTCAATCAGATCTTTCCGAAAACTTCAAAATCCTAATATTTGTTAAAGCCACAAAAGGAGATTATATGAGAGTAACAAAGATGTTTATTCCGCCAGAGGACACATCTACAGTACAGCAGGCAAGGAGAAAACCGTGCAGAGTTTAAATAAACTCAAAAGCTAATTAGTTTTCAAAACAGCAATGATATCCGAAGAAATAAATCTCTTTAAAATTCAGCACGCATTGTTACATTTTAAATGACTATTATAGCGGTTTTATGGTTTTATGTTTATAGCAATGTTTGTACTTTTATGATTGTAATAATACTAAACTTTATTTCGCATTGCATTTAAAATATCCGGTCTGGTTCAGTGATGAACGTTTAAGCATTAAAGACGGAACCGACAGTAGATCATCCTCAAAGTCCCTGGTTTTGTTTATTATAAATGGGCTTTAAGTATCCATCACGTGGGCTCCTTTTAATATAATACTGCTTTACAATGTAATATTTATTGCTCAATACTTATTGGGGTGATTTTTTGAGACATGAACTCCAGGGGAAAAAAAACAAACATAGACTTGCTTATTTATAAGAAAAATCAGTCATATAAAATCAGCCCACACGCCTTTAAAATCAATGCCCATTCAGAGGGCTGCTGAAGGTTTGCACTTGTGAAAACAGGCCAAGACTTAAAAGCACCAGTTCATTCCTGTTGTTCTGCTCTCTGTTCTCTAGGTCAGAAGATGAATAGATGAAGGACACATGGCTTCTCAGTGAGAGCCATATTTCTATGAGTCAGGAAATAAAATCTAACACGACTTACTCTATACCTTGACTTTACGTGAAGTATATAATATCCATCAATCCATTCTCTATAGCGGTTATCTCGTGGAAGGTTGCAGTGGGCCTTGAGCTTATTTGAGGAAACTTAGTGTGCAAGGTTCAGGGCAAAAGCACACACACACTGATTCACCCAGTCATACACTACAGGCAGTTTGGTAACACTGGTCAGTCTACACCGGATATCTTCAGATTGTAGGAGGAAACCAGAGTACCTGAATATCCCAAACATTAGAATATCCCAACCATTGGCTAGAGTGTTTCTTAACTTCTTTTCTTTTTTTTATTAAATTTCTTTCATTTTTGTGAAGCTGCTTTGAGACAATGACCATTGTTAAAAGCGCTTTATAAATAAAATTGAAATAAAATAAAAAAAATGTAATAAGCAATAATATTGATACAATATTATTGGTACCCAACTACCAGCCATTGAACTCCTTCATCATAGCAGATGTTTTAGCAGAGCACACAGCGTTATCAGGGACTCTTCCCATCCAAGTCACAAAATGTTTTAACCTCCATCCATTCAAGAGGAGGTACAGGAACATTCACACTAGAACCAGAACATTCAGGTCCAGCTTTGTTCCTAACCATCACACTGCTAAACTGTACACTATACTGTTAACCCACTTATACCTTATAACCTGTATTACATCTATATACTGTATATATATGTATATATAGACATTATATAGATTCATTAAAACACAGACTTTTTATTTTGATGATTATGACTTACAGCTAATGAAATCCAAAAATTCAACCTCTTAGAAAATTCTATTACTTAAGACCAATTTTTAAAAAAAATAAAGATTTTTTTTTAACAAAGAAATGTTGAACTACTGAAAAGTGTGAACCTGTACAGCACTTGGTACAACACTTGGTTGGGACTCCCTTTGCATGAATTACTGCAGCAATGTCAGTGCTTTAGCAATATCAGTCTGTGACACTTCTGAGGTGTTATGGAGGCCCAGGTTGCTCTTCTGCGGCCTTCAGCCCTTTTGTGTTGTTGAGTCTGATCTTCCTCTTTATACTGTAATACCCTCTTAGATTCTCAAGCACAGGAATACCATGGTCTTTAAACCAGGTATTAGTACTTTTGGCAGTGTGGGCAGGTTCCAAATTCTGCTGGGAAATGAAATCAGCATTTCCATAAACCTGGTCAGCAGAGCATGAAGTGCTTCCTGGTAGACGGCTGCGCTGACCTTGGACCTGAAAAATCACAGTGGACCAACACCAGCAGATGACATCACTCCCCAAACCACCACTGACTGTACAACCTTTACGCTGGACTTCAAGCAACTTGGATTCTGTGCCTCTCCTCTCTTCCTCCAGACTCTGGGAACTTGATTTCCAAACGAAATGGAAAATTTTATTTAATCTGAAAAGAGAACCTTGGCCCACTGAGCATCAGTCCTGTCCTTTTTGTCTTTAGCCCAGGTAAGATGCCTCTGATGTTGTCTCTGGTCTAAGAGTGGTTTGACATAAGGAATGTGACAAGTTGTAGCCCATGTCCTGGATACGCCTGTGCATATTGGCTCTTAAAGCACTGACTCCAGCTGCTGTCCACTCCGTGTGAATATTTCACCAAATTCTTGAACGGGTTCACAATCCCTGTTGCTTGTGCACCTTTTTATACCACATTTTTTTGTTTCCATTCAACTTTCCATTAATGTGCTTGGATACAGTGAACTGTGAACAGCCAGCCCACTGAACCAGACTGAGAGACCATTTAAAGTCTCAGGGAACCTTTGCAGGTGTTTTGAGTTAATTAGCAGATTAGAGTGTGACACAAAGAGTCTCCAATATTAGCCTTTTTCACAATGTTCTAATATTCTGAGATAGGGAATTTTAGGATTTCATTAGCTGCAAGGCATAATCATTAAAAGTAAAATAAATAAATCATTGAAGTATATCAGTCTGTGTGGAATGAATATATGTAACATATGAGTTCCACTTTTTGAATTGAATTACTGAAGTAAATCAACTTTTCGATGATATTCCAATCAATAGAGATACATAGGCTTAGTGGTTAGTGGTTAGCACTGTCGCCTTGCATCTCCAGGGTTCTGGCTTCGATTCATGCCTCGGGTCTGTGTGCATGGAGTTTGCATGTTCTCCCCTTGGTGCTTGGTGGCTTTCCTCCGGGTACTCCGGTTTCCTCCCACAGTCCAAAGACATGCAGATTAGGCCAACTGGTGTTCCCAAATCGTCATAAATATAAATATTCTATGTAAATACCCTGCTTCTACCGAACTAGATGCTGTGTTGAATGTGTGAATAGTTTAGAGTGTGCCACCTGTAGGATTATAGAGGAATGCAACATTTTACCACCTCAAATGCAAACATATAGTTTTTTTTATATTATTATTGTTTTTGGAGACAGTGTGGCAAGACATGAAGTATAACACAAAAGAACTGATCTGGAACTGCATCTATTTCCCCCCCATCTCTAATAACGATGCAGTGTATGTTATGGCTAATGTCGATCACGTCACTGTCTAGTTGACGAAAAGGTCATTAAGAATTGTGAGCACAATTGGGTGTGTGTGTGTGTTAGATATTCTTGTCTATTCCAGAAACACTGTTGATGAAGTCGACATAAACCCTGGATTATCCTGAAACACTTGTGAGAAAACCCAGTAATGATTACATGTTAAGGCTGTACATTATACTCTTATTCATTTGTAGTAGTTTTAGCTTCGTCTTTTTTTTGTCAGTAGCTGTCGCATGATATCATGGGTCACATTTAACAAAAGGAACTCTCATTAGTGTTGTTTTGGTCGCCATTTGTGACGGTAGGTGTGACCAGTTTAGCAAGTGATCTACTACAGATGTGCATCCAAACAAGCATATTTGCCTAATGAACATATGGCCAGCGCTGTATAAGCCTGTGAGTGTCTTCCTGTCAGGGAAAATGAGACTCATGGGTGTTTTGCTGTTGCATCCATTGTAATGGATTTTAATTGCATTCAGCTTATACTTTTGAGGTCATTGCGTTTAACTGGATACAAGTTGCATCTGCAGCACCATGCATTTATAAATACTGAAAAATATCTGTGCAATCATATTGTGAAATACAATACTGTGCACAAGTCTTTAGCCACCCCTCGTTTCCTAACATTAGATTAAATTTAAGAAATAGGAGCAAATGTTTTACTGCGACAGGCTGCAAGGTGCCTAAAGATACAATGAAAAAGTTGTTTGCTAATATAACAACTTCAGTAGAAAACCCTAATTTTACCTTTCATCTGTCCCAACCACTCAGCATTCAGCACCACCAGTTTACTAATGATCATCATATTTCATCAACATCATCTGTTTCTCACCGGTTCAATGCTTAACGTTTTTTTCTTTTATGCTTGAATGATTCATTGGTTATTATGTGGCTTAACAAACAAAAAACATTCCAGTGAAACAGCTCAGGTGCAGCGACTGGGCTGAAAATGAGAGACAAAAACTTGCCACATAAGAGCCAAAAAAGTTCTTCAGGAAGCCTAGAGACCTATTAGAAGACACAAAAAAACATCAGGGTCTTTGAAAGCAAAATATGAAGTATTGAGCGGGGCTTAAGACTTTTGCACATGTTGTTGGACTTAAGAACAAATCCGACTTACAAACATGTTCCCAGAACAGAGCTTTCTGTATAGTGATGTTGAGTGGAAGGTTAAATAAACATGATAGTGTTAGTGAACGCATTGCCATAAACTTTACCTGGATCGGATTATGACTTTTATGATTGTATCTTGGTTGGCTTTTCCATAACAAACTCGATTGAACATGTGATGTGTACTGTGAGGACTGATCCTGCTGAGCTCCGATTTATAACAAAACTTCATGGCGTATGCGTATGATGAGAGTGAATCAGAATGAGAAGGGTGGTGTAAATTTAAACCACTGTTCAATCTAATTCAATAATCTGTTCAGTAAGTATATAAGTAGGTAATATTATCCGTGTACGCAGTTGATCTGATTGTTTCTTTCTTGTTGAAATAAATATATTCTTGACACCTATGTATAAGTAGGTGATGGGTTGAGTTTCCGGGAACGAAATTTTGCTTTCATTCCTGATTATTAAACTCAATAAGAACAACTTTCTCCCACCAGTGTTAACTTTGCAGTTTCGTCCATTAGCTCCTGAACTTTGGCTGCGTAAAGGGCGCAGATTTGCTCATATTTTAAAGGCAGTGAAGCATCTAACCAATCTTTCTGTTAGAATGCAGAAGGCAGGAATTTTTCGGAAAGATGGGAAGCCTAACCCAAGCTTGAATTTGGGGAAAGAAATCATCATCATTATCTATAACAGCAGTTACATTAATTTGAATTGATGGTGCGCCACAATACCAGTGTTGTTCTACAGCCCTAGATGACATACACCATTGGTCATATCTGCCACAAACACAGTATTGATCTACATTTTTCTAGGTCATGTATTTTTCAGAGAGAAGTGAAAATGCTAGCTAAATGTTGGGATTTCCATAATCCTGACATCTTTACACGGCTAAAAACAGCCCCAAATCAGCACGACTGGTGTCACCTTGAGTTGCTCCCGAGCACTAAAAGAATGTCACTTCCTGCACCAGTGGGCACCCGCTTCCTTCTTTAGACAGCAACGTCATTATTTGACTTAATGTAGCTTATTAGCAAAAATAGATCTCTAACTCACACCGAGCATGTTTTTTTTTTTTTTGCTTTATTCCATGTGAGGATCCCACATTCTTCTGACTTTGTGTCCTTTTCTTTTGGGTGGTGCTCAGCAAAATTGCAACATCGAATCAAGAAGAGAACAAAATAATGATTATTTATTTTCCTCCTTTCGCTTTGCTCCCTGGTGAAGCAGCGCACCGAAACTCCACAAATCATCCCCTTGCACGTTCAACACTCTTCCGCATCTTTGATAGGCCATGGCTTAAGCCGTGATTAAACTTCAGCATGTTCGACTTGAAGTTCAAAGATAACTCTTACGCTTCTTTTCAAAGTCTCTTTCTTAGTGTTCGAATCTGCCCTTCAGGATGAAGGTAAGTACATGTTGAAGTTATAAATTCCAACAGCCTTCTCGTATTCTGTCCGTTTAAAACTCAGCTACATAATATACATTATGGGCATTCTAGATTTACGCTCGATCATTGAAGGGAAATTCAGTTCAGATTTCAAAATACTGTACGTACAGTGTCACCCAAAAGTCTCCATACATAGCTGAAATTAACTTTTTATCAACCTCTAATACATTTTATTCCATACTTAGTTTATCTTGTATGTTTTCAAATCAGCTTGTGTAGGGCTTGATTGTTACCTGTGGGGCAGGTGAAGGCCATGGTGTACCAAGCAAAGTTCGATCATTTAAGACCATTTAAAGGACAAGTTCAGGTTCATGCATTACACCAGGTGTTCTTCATGCATGATAGGATAGTTTATAACCGATCCATGAAAATCGATGGATTATCGATGGATAACTTTTCACCTATTTGTGGATGAGATTAACCAGTCTGTCGGAACTGTACACACAGTCATCCACCAGCACATTACAGAAACTCGGCTGAGAGCGATTACCACGTCCCCCGTACAGTCCCAGTTCCTGGGAGGCCAGCGTTTCACTCAGTTCGATCATGGCTGAGAAAACGTTCTACCATGATGATACCCAAGCACTAGTGAGACACTGGGATGAGTGCATTAGTATATCAGGGAATTATATAGAGAAATAAAGGAAGTTTTTACTCTCAGAACTGTATTCTGTCATTCTGTACAATTCAAAGTCCCGGTTTGACTTGAACACCCCTCATACTTGATTCTTATCGTTATTATAGTTAACTGATGCCGGGATATGGAACGAGCGAAATTCTGCAGTGTAGTGACAATAAATCTGCAGCACAAATACTGCACTAATAATGCAGTACAGCAGGAGCATTAAATATTACAGCAGCAACATTGTACAGAAAAACAAAAAAAATCCCTTCTCTCTTTTTCCTTTTTTTTTATTTTATTTATGAATGTGCTTAAACACTCCATTCAAACATCCTGTCTGTTATAATTTCATTCCATTTAAGATGAAAACAAAAGTCAGGGAATAACCGGTTTTCTGGTTGCACTTTTCAGTCCCGTCCAGACCCGTCCAGACCCGTCCAGTTTTCAACGTTCGGTTCGAACTAATTAGAAAAAGGGCTGTAAAGGGCGGGAGCTCATCTGCATTGAAAATGACAGACACTGAAATGGAACATTTTAAATATAAGTGAAGCAGGAGAAAATTGACGGATGCCAGAATCCCCAAAATGGTCCGAGCGCTATTACGACATCAAACAAAGGGATCAAGTCTGGAGAGACTTCTTTTATAGATCTTGTGAATGGAAAAGCAAGCTTATTTCCTTATAATGTAATAGAGAAAGATTTGTATACTATGTTTAAAACCGCATCAGCTTTGACTGGAAGCATCATTTTTATCCCTTTGCTTTTTTTAATTCCCTTCTCTGCTAAGAATCGTACGTGGCGGATTTTGACGGCAGAAGCTCTCTGCTGTACCGGTTCAACCAGAAGTCCATGAGCACGGTGAAGGATGTGATCTCGCTGCGCTTCAAGAGCCGGCAAACCGAGGGCGTCCTGCTGCACGGCGAGGGCCAGAGAGGAGATTATATCACGCTGGAGCTACACCGAGGGAGACTAGCTTTACACCTCAACCTCGGTAAGGAGCAGCTGCTCAACAACTACTGGCAGAAAGGTTAACACAGCGCACGCCATCATCCTAAAGTAGGCTGCCGAAGCCTGTTCTTTCCAAAACCCTTGTTTTTTTTTTTTGTTTTATTAGCTATGGAAAAAAAAAAATCATTATTATGTTTTCAGATATTTTTTAACGTGTTTACATGCCTCACTAGTTAATGAACCCAACCCATGAGCAAATCATAGACAAGCAGGACAAAGCATATAGACTTTAGATTACATAGCTGGATTGTCCAGAATATGCTACAGTAATTACTGTATGTAGAAACCATATTGTAGGACAAAAACTCCATCATAGCCTGTTTTCACGGTTTTTTTATTTTTATTTTTCTCAATTAAATAAAGTCTCAGCTTTCACACGGTGTCGATACTGTTGTGAAATTTAGACAGCAAATATAGATTTGCAGCTTTCACACGACCTAATGCGTCTGCTATTTTTGAGGAAAAAGCAGCAATTAGCTGTGGAAGGAGAGGGATGTGTGTCGCTCATTACTCTTGGCTGGAGGAAAAGTGTGAGTGTTTCCGTATGTCTTAATAAAATATTCGTGTTCATTTGAATATCGTCTGAAAACGTGTTGCAACCTTTAGGGATTTTTTATTCTTTTTTTTTTATTTAATTATTGTATTGTGCGTGTTTTATTTCTTCAAAATGGTTTAATGAAGCTTAATGAGCATCTTGGGTAATATTCGGGGTACAAGGATAATAGGACATCCAAGATTTTTCTATTTAAGTCACTTATAAATGACTTACTTTCCTGAATTATTAGAATTATTATTATTTTTAGATAAATAATACAATTTGTAGAAAAAAAAAAGTAATGGTTCAATGATTTCTTCCACTTTGTTTGCGTTGCTCTGTTCCTGCTCCTCTTGACTTTCTTATTCGCCCTGGAGCTTGTCGACATTTATCCTCTCGCTGCATCGTCCACATATTAACCGCGTTTGAAGAATAATTCTGACCCTGCGGTGCTCCCTGTTTCTCCCTCCATCTCTCCGTGCCAGATGATACCCGGGTCAGGTCAAGCAGTGGCCGTATGGTGGTCACACTGGGCAGTCTGCTCGATGACCAGCACTGGCACTCGGTGCTCATCGAGCGCTTTAACAAGCAGGTCAACTTCACCTTGGACCGACACACACAGCACTTCAGGACCAAAGGGGACGGAGACTCTCTGGAGGTTGACTACGAGGTAGCTTTCCTTGACCTTTCCCTTCTTTCGACTGCAGAAGGTACGTAGGTGCCTAAAAAAAAAAAAAAAAAAAAACATCAGTGTGTGAAGGAGAGATGAATAATTACTGTAGAGTTAGTGCAAAAGGTGCTATGATAAAAAAGATCAGAAACATAAACAGTGTACATAGAGATATTACTGTACTTATAAATTACATAAAATAAGCAAATGAAATATAATGTCAATGATATTATTAGATTTTCTGATTGAATTAAAAATTGCAATTTGACAAGGCAGTTTTATGATGCCTGAGTTGAGTCATTATATGTGCAGTGTTGGATTAAAACATATTTAATGATGCTGCATCAAAACACCTTAAAAAACAATTTTCTTTTTTTCCACAAATTTTTGAATTTCATTAATAGGATTTAATGTAATTAATAAATAAATTTTATTTAATTATATAAACAATAATCTGCTTATAGTCTGACGTATTTGTTTAAAAAAATATATCCTCATTATCTCACCATGTACACTTATCATTTATTGCGATATCATCTCTGTATCATTTTAATGCCCACAATTTAGAGAAACACAACCAGAAAACATAAAATTGTAAGGCTTAGAACTCTATAAATGAATCCACAATTAAAAGGGCAACATGGTTCACGGTCTTGGAGTAACGCGAAGGAGATCGACACAACAAAACAGCGAAGGAAGAGGAAACAGATACGAAACCGAAATCTAAACAAAATGTGACTTTTGTTTCCAGAGTAACTATGATGCGAGAATATGTGCAATAAATCAAAATTTTTTGGTCGTAATCATAATGCATCTTGTGCGTTTTGCCTTCTGTTGCTTTCGTCGTACAGTAATATTCACACTCTTGTAGTGAAACACACAGATGTTCTCGGTGTATCTATTTTAGCTCTGCCAGGTTGCTTGGCAATTTCCAGTCTATTCTTTTTGATTATCTTTTGTAAACTCTGTCAGGCTTACTTTAAATCGCATCTGGAGATGGAGAGAGAGAGAGAAAGAGAGAGAGAGCGAGTCACAGCAAGACTTCTCTGGAAGACTTTTCTTTTTTAGTCAATTTCTAGGTTCCCTTTAGGGTTTGTAATCAGAATTTTTGAAACTGAAAACGTTTTACTGTCAGCTGTTAGTTAGATTGTCCTGTATATAAACATCATATACTGCACAACGCGAACTGGTGAATTTAATATGATTCTTTTTTTAATCTGTCCTCAAAGCTCAGCTTCGGTGGGATCCCACTGCCGGGAAAGCCTGGAACGTTCCTCAGGCGGAACTTTCACGGCTGCGTGGAGAATCTCTACTACAACGGAGTGAACGTCATCGATCTGGCCAAGCGACGCAAGCCTCAGATATACACTGTGGTAAGGCTGCTTATCATAATGCATGACGTTCTAGTGTGTTCTACTGTACGAGTAGAGTTATAGGATTTGGGGAACAAAAAAAAAATTATATACTGTATGTACACATACACTATATGGACAAAAGTATTTGGCCAAACCTGTTAATTCTTAAATGCAGGTGTTTCAATCAATCAGGCGCCTTATCCCTAGTGAAGGGTAACATTAATACTTCAGCATACCAAGACATCTTGGACGAAATAATATTTTCAACTTAGTTGCAACATTTTGGGGAAGGCCCTTGTCTTTTCCAACATGACTGTGCCCCTGTGCACAACGCGAGGACTGAAGGCATGGTTTGATGAGTTCGGTGTGAAAGAACTCGACTGGACCTAACACAGAGCCCTGACCTCCACCCCATCGGGCATGTTTTTCGGATGAACTGGAACGAAAAGATTGGCCTTCTCATCCAACATCAGTGTCTGAGCTCATTAATGCTCTACAGAATGAATGGGCACGAATTTCCACAGAAACACCACATCAAAAATCTTGTGGACAGTCTTCCAAGAAGAGTGGAAAATGTTATAGCTGCAAAAAGGGGGAACAACTCCATATTAAAATATATGTATTTGTGTACAATGTCATTTCAGGTACAGTATGGCCAAATACTTGAAACATGAAATGGCAGCAGTAGGATCATTTTCACCATCGAATGTCATTTTCATTAAAGAAACGAACAATTATGCTGATCTTTGGGATTCTTCTCTTTAAGTTATTTGTTCGCACTTTCCGCTTTGGCGTTTTTGCAAGCCATTTCTGAAACGTTTGCAACATCTGCTTTTACATCGCTCGATCCCATTTACTTCCTTTGATCTTAAATTAACACTGACTTTAACTCTACCGGTCACCAGACACTCATATTCATGCAGTAATTATCCTTTGCTGTCAATCAGTGGAACATCCGAACTGTCCCTCTGGCTTTCTAATTAAACTAACAAGCTAATGAACTTATTTCCAAACATTGAATTGAGAGAGAAATAGAAGCAGAAAGTAGGAACAAGAAAATGAGAGCAGGAGAGAGAGAGGAAGTTAAAAGCTGGTCAGATTGGTTAAACTTGGGAGCGAGGAGGTCCTTCGAGGTTGTAGTTCACTGATCTGGGATCAATGAGGTACCGGTAACCTTTTCACGCTTATGTGAGCTCGTGTCCTGCGGATGTGCTCTCAGCAGAGCAGTGCTGCTGACATTTATCCAGACCACCTGCTCTCCTCTGCGGTTCCATCCTTCTGACTCAACCCTCTTCCTGCTCTTTCACTCATTCCCTTTTTTGCTGTATGATCATCTCACCTAGATCATCGCTTTGGTCTTAGACCCTTGGACCGTCAAGGCTTCACTGTAGTTTTACTCAAGACAATGATTTAGATAAAACACAACAAAAAAAAAATTTCGAATAAAAATATATACACCCTAAGGTGTTTATATAGGCACCATTCAAATCATGTGAACTCTGAAAAGGTCAAATTAACACTGAGGATTTTATTGTGTACTACATATTTGGGATTTTTTAAAAATATAAAATAAATGATTTTCCATATTGATGATATGCAGGATATAAACAATTGCTTAGAGAAAACAATAGAAAGTAACATTTAGGAACGTTTATAAAAAAAAGTTAGTTTTAAAAATAGAGAGACTTTTTTTTGCTTTTTTAAGTAACTTTTACTCCTTTACAACACTCCTTAAATAGACATAAAATCAAACAAAAACCAAAATCATCTTGTCACGATCAAAATAATCAAACACAAAATATTTACATACAATAGTTACTGAATTGCCACAATTAGAAATTCAACATAATGATTTATTGACTTTAGATAGATAGATAGATAGAGTAGATAGATAGATAGATAGATAGATAGATAGATAGATAGATAGATAGATAGATAGATAGAAATGCAATTTATTAATTTTTACTTTTTATAACGGTAATAACAATAAATTATTATTTAAAAAAATCTATTTCTAGTAGGACGCTCATGTAAATGTTGATGCCATCATTGATTGTCATTAGTAGAGGATATTAATCCCTATAATCTGACTGCCTCTACCAGGAGGTTAAGACATGTCCATAGATGGATTTTGACACAACATTCAAAACAGTGTTTTCCAGTAAATACAACAATCTTTACAATAATAAACACAATACTGTTCATTTTCCCTTTGAATATATTTAATCGGATATGTAGTTTTTTTTTATTTATACAGTCCTATTTTGTTAATTATTCTTTTGTTCATTATTATTTGAACAGTTTTTTTCTTCTTGTGAGCCACATTCTAATCAAACCTGAAATCAAGTTTTAACAAAACATAAAAAAAAAAAAAACCTGAAATAGTTTTATGGACAGAAATCCATCTGACTTTCGGCCCCTGTGTCCCTCTGCCAGTCCCCGTTGGCGTGTAATCTGACATGAGACTTGGCTCTCTTTCTGCTTCAGGGAAACGTGACCTTTTCCTGCTCAGAGCCGCAGCTGGTGGCCGTTACCTTCATGAGCTCGAGCAGCAGCTTCCTGTCCTTTCCAGCTCCTGCTCCATCTCCAGACGGGCTCTCGGTCCGCCTGCAGTTCCGAACCTGGAACCCCGACGGCCTGCTGCTGTCCAGTCGGTTAGCGTCGGACGGGGAGCAGCATTACCTGTTACTGCGCATCAGCAGCGGCCGACTCCGCCTCACGCACCACACCTCAGACCTCAAAACACTGGAAGTGTCTATTGGTGAGCAAATGACTTCATTAGTGTCAGAATTAGTCTGTTCCATGTTTAATTCTTCAGATCTGGCCTTGTTTGGGTTCTTTTCAGTTGGGAAACAGCAGAAGAGCTTTTTCTGACAAGATGCGAAAGGTGTTCAAGTCAAACCGGGACTTTTGATTGTGCGGAATAACAAAACATAGATATGAGAGCTCGTGGACTGCAGTGGGTCTGAGCCACCTCGGCCGAGATTGTCATTCATACTGTAGATGTACGCCGTTTTTTTTAAATGTTTGCACCATTCAAATATTTTACCGCGGCTTTGTGTTGCGCATGAAGTCTCTCAATGTGAATCGGTTTCACACCTTCATTCAGAAGAATCATTATTACAAATCCCGGTTTGACTCGAACGCCCCTCATGTCTAGGATCTCTCAGTTCCTCTAGTAGCAACTTGTAAAAATCATTTATATTGCGGAGGATATACATAAACATCAATTTTGGTTAAATGAAGATGATAAAAAAAACTGATATTTTAATAAAATAATTACAGTCTTCTGTTTGTTCAGACATCTTCTCCCAAACAATGGGAAAAGACTTTTAGTGTCTATTTGCATAAGCATTAATTATATTGTGAACACTTGACTGATGTGGATATGCCAGATATTTCATAATCAGCTTATAATTAGCCTTACTGTGGAATTGGATTCATCACTACTCAGTAAACTGTTATAAAACACCTTCTGCTTTCACAAAATGCTTATTTCCTCCCGCTTTAAGGCAGAAAAAAGAGCCTCAAATTACATGAAACAAGATCAAATTTAGCACTGGCTGCTTTGCTTATTAGAATAATGCAAATTGGCCATCACTCGGGTTGACATTGGCTTTAAGGAGGCTGAACACGTTCAAACATGGTGGGATTTTAATATTAAACAATCTAGGAACTGACATCAAAACCGTCGCTGAGATTAAACAGCGCCCGTGCTCCTCTTAACCTCAGTCTGCGCCCGTGCTCCTCTTAACCTCACGTGCCCTAGCTCCGAGGCAGCCTAATTGAAAAAAACTCTCTGCCTTGCCAATCATACTTGCACAAGGATCAGAAGTATAAATACCCTTTTTTCATTTCAAAACTCCTTCTCAAACACTGCCGAAATCTCTGCGAGCTCTATCGGGGGCTGTACTTGCATTGCTATGCAAAAAAAAAGAAAAAGAAAAAGAGGCAAAGCACGTGCCTAGTGGCTTATCAGTCAGTTCACAAAGCCAGGCATACGCTCTCTTTTTTTTTTTTTTTTTTTTTTTTGTCTGTCTCTTCCTAAGATGAATGTGCAAAATATATGGTCATGGCAGTCTAGCCAAACAGGATTTGCCTGTCATATGCACTTAAACAGACAGACAGACAGGCAGACAGACAGGCGGACAGACAGATGCATATTTCAACCCAGCAGGGAAGCACAGAGCTTTTATAAAGAAAAAAAAAAAAAGAAAGGAATGTAATAAAAAACTTCCCGTCTGAAGCCCTTTTTTTTTGCGGCTCATCAGATTTCCCAGGTATCGTGTGCTGTTTTGTTTTTCGCAGCATCATGCAAATTTCGACCAAAATGCCGAGCTCTGTAATTATGGTGAGCAGCACATGGAGGTATGGTGAGCACGCGCTAAGTAAAGGTTCAAACGAGTGATCAGATTTGAGCACTAAGCAGATGGCTGGCACAGAGGGGACCATCGACACACAGCGGCCACACACAGCTTGTGCGCCCTTCATGTGTAATGGCTGGACATAATTAAATCAAATTGTGCACAGGATTATTTTTCTCCTTTTTTTTTTTTTTTAATGAGGGTGAGGATATGAGGTATGAGGGTGGTATTGGCTCGCACTTCTACTTCAGCTACTGGAGAATGATCATGATGATGAGTTATTATTATTATTATTATTATTATTATTATTATTATATGTAGTAATAGTAGCAGTAGTAGTTTTGTGGTTGTTGCTGTTGTATTGTTGTTGTACAGACTTATTCTCTGTGCAGGGCAAAGGGTGAATGATGGTCTCTGGCACTCGGTGAGTCTCAGCACCAGGGGTCTGCAGATCATCATGACGCTGGATAACGAGCCAGCTTCCACCATTCAGCTTGAGGACTACCTGGAACCAAGAGACAGTTACTACTTCGGCGGTAAGAAAAGAAAAGTCAATAAAAAAAAAGAAATAAAACCTTGTTTTTGGTTTCTAGCACTGATGCAATAAAATGGATATT
>JAQQZT010000036.1:4148795-4159387 GCA_030068275.1 Clarias platycephalus | reverse complement strand
ACCTCTCATCCCTCCCCCCTGAGAGAGCTCGGCCAATCAGCTCTCTCTAGACCTCCGGCTGTGAGAGGTTACAGCATAACCCGGGAATCGAACTCGCGATCTCCGGATGATAAGGCGAGCACTTTACCACTGCGCCACTCGGAGACAACTGGAAGGGTATCTGGCATAAAACCTGTGCCCAAGCTGTGCAGATCGTAAAGTCCGCTGTGGCAACCCCTTGACGCGGGCAGCCGAAAGACCAACAGCAACAGTCTTTGAATCTGACATTTATATCAGAATTCTGAGTTTTTCTGAAGATTTTATCTGGAATTAAAGTTCTGAAAGAAACTCGCGTAAGAACTTGTTCACGGCGGCCATAATTCTCCCCCATGCCACAAGAATGCCGCAACTATAACATACTGTAGAACAACAAGCAAAGATTAATCCACTATTGATTACTGCATTACTACCACTGCATTATTCTTATGAGGAAAAACTGCCCGGTGTGATGTGTTTAGTATCACCTGGTGGTCATTAAGGTGATGAATGTTGGATGTAGAAAACAGTGCAATGTGTTAGACAGCAGTGAAAACGCTTCAGGGTTTGAGGATTTACACATCTATGATAATGTAAAGAAATCTATAAGGGTGATGTATAGATGTCCTCTGATCTACCAGGTTGTTGATTCTTTTTTGCCACAGGAGGAACAGCCTCCAGACAGAGAGGCTTCCTGGGCTGCATGCGGGCGCTCAACGTAAACGGCGCGACCTTCGATCTGGACGAGCGCGCCAAGGCCACCCAGGGTGTGAGCTCGGGCTGTGCGGGTCACTGCAGCAGCTCTGCGGGCGTCTGCCACAACCGGGGCAGATGTGTAGAGAAGAGCACCGGCTATGTGTGTGACTGCACGCACTCCGCATACGGAGGGCCCTCCTGCAAAGAAGGTATAGCAACAACATTGATTCAATGAGACAAGGAGCTGTGGTCCGAGAAAGAAAAAGAAAAAAGACACTTAGGTAGAAAAGTCTTTTAGGTGGAAGCTTATTAGTCTAAGACACATGCATACTTGGCCAATTATCTACTATTTAGCGTGGATGAGTGGATTCACAGTTCTAAGTGCTTTCTCCTTAATGAACATTGCAGGAATAATCTGATGAAAAATTCAGAGCTCCATTTTTACAAGATTGTAAACATTAAAATATGGTAATTAACGTAGCCTGCTAATGAGCAACACTTGCCTCTACAGTCACCTCTCAGATGTGATGAAACGGCGGTGCAACATCAGTCCGTCAGGTGTTCGGTGTCATTTACATAAGCGATTTGTGTAATATTCAACGCTTATACTGTACACACACACACACACACACCATGAGCTGAAGAATCGGGCTCTCAGTAGGTTTCCTGATTCTGTATCGGATTGTTTTGATGCTCCAGAAATTGGTGGGGAAAGCTATAGAAGTCTGCTGAGTGAGAATTTTCCCCTGCGATGTTGGAAGGAAAAAAAAAAAAAAAACACTTTCCTTTCATATCTTTCATAGCCTGGCCTCCCATCAAGACAACGCAATTAGACGATATTGACTCGTCCTAACCTCGTTACATATCCGGAGTTTATAGTTCTTGTTCTTCGTGGTCGGGCTCACGTGGGTGAAACAAGACTGTGCTGGTACTGGACTTATTTCAATTATTATGCAATGGACATGGAAATAAAATATTTGCAGATGCCATAAGTTGTAGATATGCTCAGACTAATACGTCTATACATACGGATATCTCCATCCATCCATCCATCCATCCATCCATCTGGGAACGTCTGTAGTCCAACTACGGATCATGGAGGCCAATAGTCCGACCATGGTGGGACCTTCGGGCAACATTTACGCACCCATTCACACACTACAGGCAATTGGGGAATGCTTATTAGTCTGATCTGCATGTCTTTGGACTGTGGGAGGAACCCAGAGCACTTGAAGGAAACCCACCAAGCACGGGGAGAACAAGCAAACTCCACGCACACAGACCCTGAGGCGGGAATCGAACCCAGACTCTGGAGGTGCAAGGAGACAGTGCTAACCACTAAGCCACCATATTTTCTATATATGTAAAAGAAAAGGAAAAAAAAAATTTACTTTGGCCTTCCTTGCAAGACGCTGCCAAGATCCGCATGCAAATCAAGCACTCCGGGAGCTGATCAAAGCCTGAGATGATAAGACGAGAAAGCAAAGCTCCTATTCTTTGGCTCTTCTTTGTGAAAGTCCATTACTCATCTTGGTTTGCTATTATAATCATGCACACTATTCTGTGCTTGGGAGAAAAAGGAAAAAGAAGAAAAAAAAAGAAAATAAATCTCAAACCAGCCAAGATATTCTACATAAATACATGCCACGTCTGGTATATCCAGACTTCTGGTATTAAACTGACTACGCATGACATAATTTCTTGGTTTAATAAATGGACAGGAGTTTCCATCAGAAAGAATACACCTTGAGTGCTTTTCATATAAATGCTCGTGTTGATGCGCGCTGAAGAGCTGTCATGTTTCTGTCACCGCAGCCATAAGTAATCCAACGCTCATCTGTTTCTGACCGAGAATTTGCTGTACACTGTGAAATACTATACGCAATTTATAACTGACAGTTGTGTAAATAGATCACAGAACGTCAAAAATACCTGTGTGAGGATGTGATTCTCGGAAGATTTACAGCACCTTCAGAAAGTGTTTTTTTCTCCCCCGCCCCGCCCCAACACACACACACACACACACACACACACACACACACACACACACACACACACACACACACACACACACACACATATTTTCTTAAATTACAGCTTGACTTTGAATTAAAGTCACTATTTCCATCCAAAACGAACAAGTCCACATCTGGCACATCTGGATTTCATCGATCATCTCTTATTTCTATTTGCAGAACCGTTCCAGCTTGATCTGTTTGATTCAGATGTGTCGCAGGGCTGCTATTTTCAGGTCTCTCTAGAGACATTCAGTCAGGTTCAGATCCGTGCCAGCCCTGCCTTGTCTTGTGTTTCAGATCATTGTGATGTAGGAAGGTGAACCTTCGCTCCAGTCTAAGGGTCCTGAGGGCTCTTGAGCAGGTTTTCCTCAAGGATGGCTCTGTACTTTCATCCATTGATCTTTTTTTTCTTTTCTTTTTTCAATTCTGACATGCTTTCCAGTCCTGCTAGCAAAAAAAAAGAAAAGGAAATCAGTGGTTGCTTGGTTTTTCCCCAGTTGTTGGCTGAATACTTGGTATTTATTCCATTCTAGGTGTATAATATTGTTTCTCTTGACCTTTAGGTGCAAACCCCGAGTGAAATATTAATGTGCCGTATACTCGGGAGAAGTTTTATCTGGTCGCTCCGACAGACACGAAAAATCACCTGATTAGTGAAGCGATAACGAGACTCTTTTCCTTTTGAGGAGTTCATCCACCTCTGTAGCCTTTGGATTTCTGTCAGAGGGACTTTTAAGTTTCTGGTCAACGTCCTCGTTCTTTTCCCTTTTATTGAGTTCTAGAAAACGGTTTAAACATCTTTCATTATAAAATGATGGAAGATACTGTATGCTGTTTTACAAAAGCTGAAATGCTGCAGGAAAGGTTGGAACTACCCTCCTTTAGACGTGTGTCTGTCTCTACGGTCTATGGTCAGTGGCTGTTTTATTCCAAAGCAAGGTACGAGGCTGAGACTAAAAACAGGATGTGTGCCTGAGTACACCTCAATTTCAAGTGTCAGAGTAAAGGTTATGAATTCTTGTGCTATTGCTAATGTGATATTTCGGCTTTATCTCTTCCGCAACCCACGCTTATTTGCTCTCTGTCGGTATTTCATCAGCTAGGCATTGCTTCAGGGGCTGTGTCTTGACAGTAAATGCCACTAAATGCTCAGGTTTCACAGGCATAAAATACGAGCAGTCCAGAAAGCGGAGAAATTTTGCCAAGGCAAATTTACCATACCTTTATGTGGCTTTCTACGAATGGCATTCAGTTCAAACCAGGACTTAATTAAATTTCTCAGGAATGAGATGTGAAACTGATCGACATTTACAGAAGACCTTAAGCAATGTACGGTGGCGAGACTCTTAGCCCGGTAAAATATTTGCGCGGTGCAAATGTTTTAAATTAAGCTGTACGTCCGTGAATGACGATCCCGGCCGAGGCGGCTCCGGAGCCCACTGCAGTCGCTCCTGTGAAAATACAGCGAGTGGAACGCCTGCTCCTTGAAAATCGATGCAGAAGAGACGCACCTGTCTATCATTCACCAGCACATTACAGGAGCACAGCTGGGAGTTATTGCCACATCCCCCGTACAGTCCTGTCCTCCTTCTAAGCTATTTCCACATGTTCGGGGTGTGAAAGGAATTCCTGGGAGGCCGGTGTTTCAGTCCAATCATGGTGCCGGCATATTGAGAAACCTTTCTACCCTGATGGTATCCAAGCGCTAGTGAAAAACTGGGATACTGTATGTTTTTCCTCTGTTATTCTGCAGTCCCAGTTTGACTTGAACACCACTCGTATTTCAATCCAAGCGGCCCTGCTAACACATTTGTTTTTTTTTCTCTCCTCTTTCCCAGAAGTCTCAGTGTCCTTCGAGAGAGGTTCCTCAGTGATGTACACATTCCAAGAGCCTTTCTCCGTCATCCAGAACAGGACGACTCAGGTCTCCTCCTCATCCTCTGCGTACAGCAAGTCCAGAGACAACATGGCGCTTAGCTTCCTCACCACGCAGAGTCCTGCTATGCTGCTCACCGTCAACACTTTCACCCAGCAGTATGTAGCGGTCATCCTCGCTCGCAACGGTAAGAGGGGAAAAAGAAGGATCGTTTCTCTAAAAGTGTACAGAGACGATAACATTTTAATAAGCTCAGCAGTTTAGCGCCGGTTATGTCGCCTAATAATTGTCACATGTCGTGAGACAGATAACATGCCATCATCTTTAGAGTTTAAAACAATTAGCCTGCGAAAGATTTATAACGCTCATATTGATATTGTCTTTCGCTAATTAGACGGGTGCCACGAGGCCATCGACATCTCGAGCCTGCTCTATAATCATCAGCTATTCAAAATGTCAGCTCAAGCAGCCTTGCGGTTAAAACAGTCTCTTTGTAAACGAGCGCAGCCTCGCAGCCGAACCCATTAAATGCGATTTATGTTGCGTTCAAGTGCCCTGCTGAAGCTCAAATTTCCCATTTGCCTAAACGCCATGACAAGGTGACTGTTGATTTGCTCTGCTAGGGGACGTGGTTTCATGGCATGCTTTCTCTCCCTGCCGTGACTCTTCCTACTCATACTGACATCCATGACACACTGCTGTTGGGTCTGGAAACATTGGTTTACGCATTTTTTTTTCCTTAACAATACAAGATATCTCCTGGGTTGCACCAAAAAAAAATGCACCATTTATCTTTGTAATATGAAAAAGAAATGGAGAATAATTCTAATTAAAATTGGTATGTCTAGTGCAGCTAGCAGCCTGAATCAGTGTTCGAGGTTTAATGGATCTGGATTTATATTTTCCTGAGAGAAGCAAGAATTTGAGAAAATGCCTGTAGGAAAACTAAAGGATGGGCTCAAAAACAAGTCGGGAACGTTTTGCGTTAAACATATACAGTATTATTGCACAGGGATATACAGTAAGAGGTGCAGGTGGAAGTTAGAAGTGAAAAGCTGGCATAAAGCTGGCGCCGCTTTATTTAGATTGACGTTGAAGCCAAATCGTACCATAATTAAAGTACAAAAGACCCAAGGATTTTTTTTTTTTTTATCACTGCAGCTCTGCACATTTCCCCCACATTCAATCCTGAATTCATCAGAATTTTCCCTACTGCCCATGTGTGCAGTGCGAGCAGCAGGGGTGCCAGACTGAAACAGCAGAGCAAAGGAAAGTTCACTTTCACAAACTCCTACGAAGTTCATTTGAAGTCTGGAGATCAATATGAAGTTCTGTGACTGTAGCGTATTGGGAATGGTTTCGGCAAATTCCGGATCTTGACAGCCGTAGCTTAAAGCTCACAACGCTAGCGTGTAAACTCTAGGAATAAGTAAGAAGTTTAGCAAGTTGGTTTTTACCAGCAAAAAAACAATTTACAAAATAAATGTAGAAGACCTGTGCCTGTGCTTGCCTTCCACATCCACCTTGTCCCATATCCGTCACTATTAAAAAGTCAAACTTTAAGAAAAAAGAAAGTCATCTAATATGATTGTCTATTATTCATTTCCTACAATGGTGGCCAAAAGTATTAGGACAACACACACCTGTATTACCGTGCACAAAACAGGAGAGCTCTATCGCATCTGGCTGAAAAGTTATACCAACTAATAAAGACCTGGCTATGTGATAAAGGTGTTCAGCTTCTGGAGCCATGGCCAGGGTCATCTTCAGACCTAAACCCAGTAGAAAACTGTTGGATGATGGTGAAAAAGCAAAGAAACCGTCTCCTGTACAGTATGTGATCCTCAGGAGGCAATCAAGCATGCACGGACACCGGAGTACTGTACACGTCTTTCTGACTCTATGCCCAGCCGGATCAAGCAGGTTTTGAAGCATGAAGGATTTGAAAATAGATATCAATTGTTGTATAGCAATTGCATTGCATTAAATAACAGATTATTCCTTGACAACTTTGAGAATGTCATTAAAACATTGAATTTCTACTTTTGGGCACCACTAAGGACTCTGTATACACTGATCAGCCATAATCAGCCATATTATGACCGCCTGTAGGGTACACTACCATATACAGTTCAGTACGCAGTGAAGTGAAAAGGCGTTCCTCCAGGACCAATATTAAAAAAGCACTTGCTGCCAATATCTGTTGAAAAAACTTAATATTCTTATATTTGTTTGGTCTGTGCACTTATTTTAAGAAATTATAGATAGCGTTGGCTTGATTCAAGAAGATTACTTTCAGTGGCAGCTAGAAGTGGGTGAGATATATTAGGCAGCAAGTGTACCTTCCCCCCCCCCCTGAAGTTGATGTGTAGGAAGCAGAAAAAATGGGCAAGTGTAAGGATGGGAGTGACAAGGACCAAATTGTGATGGCTAGAGAACTCAAGCTCTTGTGGGATGTTCCCAGTCTGTGGGGGTCCGGACATACCAAAAGTGATCCAAGGAAGGAAAACTGGTGACCTGGCAACAGGGTCATGGGTGGCCAGAACTCACTGATGCACATGGGGAGTGAAGGCTGGTCCATGTAGTCTGACTCTGTAGAAGATCTAGTGTACAGTAGATGAAATTTAGGAACAGGTTAATGCTGGTTGTGATGGAAAGTTGACAGAACGCACAGTACATCAATGTTTTGGTGGAACCAACTCTATATTAGACAGGTGGTCATAATGTTATAATGTTACAGTGTTTTCCGTAAAGTCATATATCAAGGGGATTGGTGTAAGATGGTGAAAAACCCTTTGGGGAATTGGGGTATTCAGGTCTACACAATGTGATGGTTCTGCTTCAGATGCTTACAGGGAAGTTGCACAAGCAGCATCTCATTTTTCCACACAAGGCACTCTGGCTAGCACTATTTCTGGGAGACCAAAATAAGAAATAAAATAAATAAATAAATAAATAAAAATCCAAAGAGGCCTCCTAGATATAAACCTTTTTTATTAATATCTTTATTTGTGCTGTATCATCTGAAGGCAGAATTGCCTAGCTGTAAGCTGTATTTCATGCATTACTTGAAAAAATAAATGAACAGAATAGCTCACAGAACACTAAACTTTTTTTTAATGTTATTGTTATTTTATTCCCAACGAAGCGCATGAAACAATTTGGAGACCTGTTTGCACAGATGCACAGGGTTGATGAATGCCCTGTAGCTCCTCTGCAGTCGAAGCGTTATAGTGCGAAACCCATTCGCTCGCTCAATTCACGCCTTTGTGAACAGTAAAGGATAATGCCGAACGTTATCCTCCGTAATCCTCCACGTCCGAGCCGAGTCCGACAGCCTCTCGAACGCATTGTAATGCACCGTTTTTAAGGCTAAGTGCAAAATTCAAAATTGACCCCACTCCACTTGATCAGACAAAACCCTTTTTGTCGTCTCTCAGCTCCTGCGCGTCGTGCGTGTGGGCGAGGGACTAAAGTGCGTATTGACACGTTCAGCACCGAGCAAAGAGCCAGAGGCAGAGATGAAATATAAATATTTATATATCTTTTAGAGAGATCATCAGGGCCCATCAACATATTTATGCATATATTATAAAATATATAAATATATATAGTATATACCGTATTATTATAAACACACACACCCTACACACACATACTGTAGAACTAGACAACCAAGTTCTCCTCGAGAAAGTGTTTGGAAATGTTATGATAATGACCAAAAAACAACAGAAAAACACCCGGGTGAACTGCAGAAATAAAAATGACTTGCGATAATGGTGTAACAAAACTGTACATAATTCATCATTTTTAAAGACGTATTTTAGCAGTTACTGTAAGGATAGTTCTGCAAAAAAAAAAAAAAAAAAAATGAAACTAAATGAAAACAATACGACGACTTTGTGATCGTATTCAAATGGTTAATATCCGTTTGTACTGTAGCTTCCATTCGTTGTTATTTATGTTCCTGAGGGAACATGCTCTCATTTCTAAGTGAATGCTGGCTGCATGTAGTGCCTCATTTATTTCATGCTTTAGGGAGTCTGCAGATATGGTATCGCCTTCATAAGGAGCGCAGGCCCATGGTGTTCAGCCCCGTGCTCACTAGTCTGGCAGATGGGAAGCTTCACCGACTCCGACTTCACAGAGAAGGGAAAGACGTCTACGTGCAGGTCAGTAAACACACAATCTAGATTAAACTGAACACTTGAAGAGTGTAAAGTGGGATCGATGTAAATTCGGAAAATTGTGTCATACAGATTTTGATGAATTGTATTTTGTACCATACCCTGATGCTATACGACATTGCGGCGATCAAGAAAGGCATTCTGCACTTCATCTACTTCATTGCCTTATGAATGGCCCCATATGGATATGCTAAAGCATATAATTAGTAACGGTGGAAGCTTGCCAAAGGTCTGAATAAGCAGGCTGACCCAAACTGGCCAATTGAAGATCTGGTCTTATTCCAGTCTTTAACTCATTTTTCTCTGAGTCTATGCTTTATTTTCCTGTTCTGGAATAACAAGATTGGAGCCCAATGTGGTCTTCTGCTGTTGTGGCTCATCAACCTTAAGGTGAGATGCTTTTCTGCTCACCATGGATGTAAAGAGTGATTGTTTGAGTTACTACAGACTATCAGTCTTTTTATGATCTCTGAAGACTCTGATCTTTTTCGCCAACAAAGTTTTCACTCTCTGCTTACCAGAGTTTATTTTTCAGTTTTTCTCTTTCTCAGGATTCTGTGTAAACTGCTGTGGGTGAAACTCCCAGGAGATAGAAATAGAAGTTATAGAAATATAGAAAACGTCAAGCCAGCCCATCTGGTACCAACAACCACGCCACAGTTATAATGATGGAGATCACACTTTTTCTTCATTCGGGTGTTTGATGTAAAGAAGCTCTTAACCTCCATCTGACTGTATGCATCGTGCGTCTGTCACTTAGCTGCATAACTGCATAAATGCAGGACACACAGGTGGTTGTATTATAGTTCATTTAATTTACCCCTTATGCAAAGTATAAGCTACAACATTGACATGACTGCCAGGTGAATTAAATAACAAAGATTAATAATTATATACCAGAAAACCAGTCACAGGATCAGGGGCACCCAAGGCTCATTTCTGCGTGAGGCACTCAAAAACCCAGCCGAAAGGCCACCCAGTCCGGTCAGACAATGAGTAGGCAAAGAGCTTAAGGTTGTTGATCCCTCCTCCAGATTCCCCAGATTTCAATCCAGTCAAGCATCCATAGAAAACACCAAGTCCAATCAATGTACAGGAGGCTAGCACCATTGCCTCGTACCTTCAGGGTCTGGGTTTGATTCCCATCTCGGGTCTGTGTGTTATGTTCTCCCCGTGCTTGGTGGGTTTCAGTGTCTCAAGGGTACTCTGGTTTCCTCCCACAGTCCAAAGACATGGAGATTAAGCTGACTAGCGTCCCCAAGTTGCCAATGCAAGTGTGAATGTTGATGGAAGGTCCTACCAGGGTCATACAAAAGGGAATAAACACTCTGGTCACTTTATTGAACTACAGAGGTTTCAAGATGTATGTTGGGGCTGTCAACCTTAAGGCGTTAATGCATGTAATTAATCTAGAAATTTTAACACGTTCCAATTTTTTAAAAGTTTGACCCTCAAGTCTTCTCATAATGACAAATGGCAACTGCCCTCATTCACTCTGGGCGTGTTAAAAACAGAAGAAAGACGTTTTTGCTGAAGCATGTGCTAGCCAATCACACTAGTGGAGTTTAAAAGAAGATAACAGACATGATCACCACTATAGAAGCAGACAGGGATTACAATATGATCACTGCTGCAGGGAGTCAACCACTCGAGAGATTTTTACGTTAACATTATATTTTTCATTCAACATTGGTTAAATAGTAGCCCTTAAAGCTCAGAGCTGTTAAAGTTTTTGCAATTTTCCGGACTGACTGACCTTCATTTCTTAAAGTAATGATGGCCACTCGTTTTTCTTTAGTT
>JAQQZT010000036.1:4090475-4100636 GCA_030068275.1 Clarias platycephalus | reverse complement strand
GGTAATATCATTAGTAAACATGGTATACGTTTCCATGGTTATGCTGATGGCACACAGTTATATATATTTTAGCAAAGACACCAGCTTAATAAAATTAAGAGATGTGTAATAGCCCTTAGAAACCAAACGTTTATTAAGTTCTTTATAATTAATTCTGACAAGAAAGAAGAAGTATTGCTACTAGAACCACATGTGGCTAGAAGTAAACGTCCTGATAGTACTGTACAGTACCTCTGAATGGCCCTTATGTTATGTCATGTGCAGCAGTAAAAGACTTTGGTGTAAGTATTGATTCCAATTCTTCATTTGACGCTCACATGGGTAATGTTAGTAGGATAGCTTTCGTTCACGTGAACATTACTGAAATAAGAATAAAAAGTCACTTCATAATGCAGAGAAACCAGTTGACGCTTTTCTTGGACAAAGCTACAGTTAGTCCAGAATGTGGCAGTCCTTACTAGAACCAGAAGATGTGAGCACCAGTGATTATCCAGTCCTATCCAATCTGCATTGGCAATTTCATATACATTTTAAAATTCTTCATTCTTCTAAATGGCCTTAGTACCTAATAGAATTCCTGGTATTCTATGGTGCAGGAAGTTTGTTGGCACCTTGTGTTATAGTTTATCCTTCCAATTAGTGTTTTAGACTCCGGCTAAATAAATAAATAAATTTCATATTGCTATTATATCTCTTTTTTCAAACAGGGATAAAGAGTGGCGACACGGTGGCATAGTGTTTAGCACTGTCGCCTTGCACCTCCAGGGTCCGGGTTCAATTTTGCCATGGGTGTTTGAATGGAGTTTGCATGTTCTCCCTGTGCTTGGTGGGTTTTCTCCCACGGTTCAAACACATGCAGATTAGGCTAATGGCAATCGCAAATTGCTCCCAGTGTGTGAATGAGCATGTGAGTGTATGCATGTGTATACAGAGTCCGGAGTGTACCCCTCTTTATACCATAAGTCTCCTGGCATAGGCTCCAGGACCCTGTGATTCTGTATACAGGATTAAGTGGTATAAATGATTAGTGAGTAGGTGATTGAGGGATAAGGAGGGATAATGCAGTGCAACCTAAAGGCATTTGCCCTAGAGAACTAGAACTAGACTGAAGTTTCAGAATACAAGCTACAACTCACCTGATTACTGATCATAAAAACACACCCACACAAAATGTATTCACTCGCTTGTTATAATCCATTACTATCCACTCTACACCAAGACTTTTACCGGTTGTCCCCTACTAACGAATGTGTTCTGTTCCAGGAGCACTTTAGCAAAGAAGCAAAGCCTCCAGCGCCACCATGACAGTGTGTTCAGTCCACTGTTGTTCGTTTCTGCTGACCCCCGACTGTACAGCTCGAACCACATCATTAAGTTCATCACTAGACAACCTTAGAGGGTCTCATCAGCAAGAATACAGAGTCAGCACACAAAGACGAGGTGTAGAACCAACAACCTGAACAAAACTAAACAGAAAAGTTGTTGACTTCATGGAATGCCCACCCCCCGCCATGCTGAACAGCAACACGAAATCATTCAATTCCTCAGTGTTCATCTGGCAAAGAACCTCAACTCGTCCCTTACCACAATCTTTATAGCCAAGAAAGCCCACCAGCATATCGACTTTCTGCAAAAGCAAACAAAAACGCCTTTCTCCCACCTGCCATCAAGGCCCACTCTACACCACATTCTACAGATGGGCCATGTAGAGCATCCTGAGCACCTGTATCGCTGCATGGTATGAGAATTGAAAGATACCCGGGACAGCGTGTCCTCTCTTCTCTCCATCATAGACATTTACACCACATACTGCATCTGTAAAGCCACCAGCATTGTGGATGACCCCACACACCCCTTACACACATACACACACTCTTAACCATTATGCAATCTGGAATTAAAGGTACCAAAGCATTGAAGCCTGCATTCTAAGGAATATCCAGGAAACACAAATCCAGGACTGACACACACACACACACACTAACTTCTTTTGCACATGCCTCTCTCTTAAACATGCTGCTAAGACACTAATAATACTGTATTTTATTACCCTGCATTATGGCAGCCATGCAGCATTTTATGTTTATATGCATCACATTTATTGTTCAAGCCAAAACGGGACGAGAGTTAAAAACTCCCTTTGTTTCTCTATATAATCTCCTGCTACACTAATGCACTTATAATAGTATATGGTATATCAGGTTAGAAGGAGTTTTTTTCTCAGTCCACCGGAGCCATGATCAGACTGTCTGCTTCACGTCTGAAAAGCTGGCCTCCCGTGAAATGCTTTAATGACCCTTTCCTTTAATAGAAAACAAAAAAAAAACCTGCTTTCTGTTTTTACAGGACAAAATAAAACCACATACAGTACTGCCCACTGCACCACTAGCACATAACAAGAACTCGCCTTTTCTTGTGCCCACTGTAGCCTCAGATTCACGTCCTTGGTCTTCTGCTGTTGTAGTACATCTGTTTCAAAGATTGATGCTTTTCTGTATTGGGAAATGCTTTTCTGCTCACCATGGTTGTTAAAAGTGATTGAGTTATAATTGCCTTCATGCTAATTTGAAAGATCCTGGCCGTTCTCCTCCCACCCACAGCAACACTGATTAGCGGACTGTTTGTTTCTTAGTTAGTTTTTTTCTTCCCCTTAATTTAGAAAATGTTCTGTGTAAAAAAACTAAAGTCTGAAATGATGTTTAATACGCTCATTACTTGACCGACTGATTAAATAATTGGCCGAACAAGCAGGTGTAAAAATCCCGCTAATGAAGCAGACAATGGAGTGTGTTCTATCAAATTGTACAAGTTTCTAAACCGCTTGAAAAGTATTGTTTGGACAAAGCCTTTTAATGCAATATTTTAGTATCATGAGTCAAAGTTTTTAGTTAAATTACTGTATCAGATTTACACTAATGACTAAAGACATGCCATTGACATTACATGACAATTTCCAAATTAAATTCCATTTCATTTGGAAATGATGTAAACCTATAATTTTATGCTTTTTTACAAACTATTCAACGAGGTTCTTCTCCTTTAAGATGCTCAATGCCATCACATTACAGCACCCATCATCAACACACTGACCTCTGCTGCGGAGGAGATTGTCTACCCATAATACTGCTGTCATAAATATCACATTGACCGATTACCACGGAATAGTGACTATGGCCGAAGTGGAACCGTCCTCTAAATTTAGGCGTGCATTGATCGGGACATCCACTAGGCTCAATAAATGAATTACCTCGGGAGAAATGGCAGCAAATGGCTTTGTGTCTGATGCATATGCTCTCATTCGCTCTGGTATCTGGAAACAACAGAAGTGTGTGTGTGTGTGTAAGGGGGAGGCGGTATCATGGAGAGAGAATTGATTTCCTCCCATATTAGAAAATTATTATTGCAAAGATGTTAGCAAGTGAATGGAGAAGTGACAGACATTTTTCATCCATTACCTTGAGCAATACGATGGTTCAATATGAGGCAGGGAACCCAATTATTTTCTTCATACTCCATCAGCCATCGAGTCCGTGCAGCGTTAGACGGATCCGCCACTGAGTTCTGCAGGAGAATTTACAAAACAGTCGATTGTTAAATTATCACAAAGCCCCCATGGAACCAAAAAAAAAAAAAAAAAAAAAGTTTACCTCATAACAAGAGACCTTCATTTATCTTAGATATGATAATTTTTGACAGACACATACTGTAGTTCCTGATGGGAAATATTGTAATGTTACAGCTTCTCATGCCTTCTAGTTCTCAATTGTGTTCATGAATGGGCTGTGAACTGACAGGTATGTGATTTGCTGCTGTCAGTAACAGCGCTTTCTTCGATTTTCTGCTAGCTACATCCAAAAATAGTGTAATAATACTATATATATATATATTTTTTTTTTTATTTTATTACTATTGCACTGCGTTGCTCATTCTTGTTGAGAACTCAAGGCAAACCACACAGTTCCTGATTATTTGACTAAGATTAAACATCACCGCCACTACCATAGGGCATACTAATTATAACAATGTTTATGTAAAGGAAGGCAGGTGCACGAGGTCTCTTCTTAGATTTAAGAAATTGAGCACCTCATAAAGCATGCAATCAAATTCTGGTCTATTTAATCTTCCTCGTATTTGACACATGCTTCTGCTTTTTTGCGCTCATGAAGATTGAAGTGCATGAATATGCAATGAGCGCTGTCAAAGCATTTTGAAATATAACCACCAGCTCTCCACCACACCCTTGTTGAGAGGAGAGGGGGGAAAAAAGCACATTGTTGAGTCTGAGAGGCTCCCCTCGAGCAGAATGTGGGAGTTGAAGCATTCATGCCGGAGCTCTGCAAGTGTGCGTGATGTGTTTCTGAGTGACAGGTCATCGTTCTTTAATCTGAAATGGCCCACCGAGTGGCACAGGTTTAAAGTGTCCACCTCTGTTTAGCAGCTTTATCAAGGCTGACACTGTCGCCATAGTCCTAATGCGGCACAGATGGCGTGGAGCACGATGCCACCATTTGTCATCAAAGCACCGAGAGTGACAGTCGCTCCAGTGACAGAATATGAAATGAGGAAATGAGAACAGAGGGCTCTTTTAAACATATTCGAAGAGTGTCTGCCTGTTCCCCAAAGTTCGACAAAGACATCTGGATCTCCTCCAGATTCTATGCAGAATTCATCACTACCTGGGTAAGACTGTGCGCCCACCGTAGTGTCAAGTCAGGCTTCGTCGGAATTATTACAAGCTATGGAAGGTTACAATCGGTCAAGGGTTGGGTGAAGGGCAGGGTTAGTGGTCGTGGGTTTTTGTCCAAGTTTATTGAGCAGCAGTAACAAAATGGCTGGCTCATATGTTTTTTTTGTTGTTGTTGTTGTTATTCCCAGTATGCCTGGATATATGCCCTTATCAGAACTTGAGAAGCATCAGCAAAAATGTCAGATTAGGCAAGACAAAGTGGGCTGAATTCTGCAAAGGAAGAGCAAGTCCGGTGGTTTTCTTGTCCTTTGTTCCTGAAGGCAAGCCTGCACTCCACAGCTTCGTCTTTGTCCTGATGTTATTTAGATTATGAACGACGTCATCGGATTTCTGATTATTCTGAAGTGCATCTCCAATTTCACACAAGTGGCCATCTTGAATAAAGCCTGCTTTATACTCAGCATATTTAGAATGATCTCCAGATGCTGAAGTTCATCCAAACCAGCAAACCAGAGCCAAACCAATTAACTAACAAATAAACCCCACTCGATTGGGTGCGATGCTAGCTTTTAGAATAATGTACTGCTATTTCATAAGTCATTATTCACAGGTAGATTAGCCAGCTATAAAAGTCTCATTTAAGTTTAATAAATCAAATATTACATTTTAAATGGATGAGTGGATCAATGTTCATCACTGTTGCCTTTCGAGTTTCGCCTCTGCGCTTTGTGCGTGGAGTTTGCATGTCCTCCTCATGCTTTGCTAGGTTTCTCCATAGTCCAAAGACAAGCAACCTTGGTTGATACACTATGTATGATGGATAGGTGAGTCTGTCTGTGTGCGAGTCATACACTGACATACCGTCCAGTGCGTACTATGCCTTGTGCCCCGAGTCCTTCCGGTTTAAAGTTTATTCCCAATGTCTGAAGTCTTGCATTCAATGTCACAAACTTCACTTCACTCTACTAGCAAGGAAAAAAGCAAACGCTCTATAGGGAGGAGTTTAAAGGCCGGTCCTGCCAAACTGACAGTGTTGGCTACTTGAGTAAGGACTTCATCTGTTCAGCTGAAATGCAAGTCATTTTGAATAAAAGTGTGTCCCAAATTAAAAATAAGATGTAATATGTTAGAAAGTTGGCACAAGCAGAATTGGATATGTAAGCACAACCAATGCAATATTATTGGAGTGGTTAATAATAAGTGCTGCTCGACTCGATTCAGTTTGATGATAAAATGGTAGCTTATAAATAAAATTAATCAAATGTCACTCAAATGCATTTTTCCCCATATTATATTCATAAAACTTTGTAGATCTCATTTAAAATGGTCTTGAATTTTATTATAAATTTTTTTTATCATTATTATTTTCCCATCACCACAACAAACACTAGTATAATGCCTCCATTTCATTCCTTTAATCCATATTCATTTCCCATATGGCTGAGAAGTGGATGTGCATTTTTCTTAAACTCATCAGACCGTTTCAAATTATGCAGGTCCCTCGAGAACCCATCAGAGCACTTTACCCATTGCCCGGTTGCGTGGCTGTAAAATCTGCTGACCCAATATAATTAGACAACAATATCCCGCCAAGGCACAACCCACTAGTCAAAACTGATTGTCCTATAGAGTCCTCAGTCAGCAAAAAAAAACGAAAAAAAAAAAAAAAAAAAAGATAACCTGTACAGTATTTAAGCATTACCCCGAACTCAGATCATAGAGAGAGTGTGCAACACGGCTCCCATGTGTCCAACTATTTGGAGTTCGCTTCACATGTTTAAAATAATTTCAACGATTTAAAATGACGGGTCAGATCAGAGGAAATACATGAATAACTTTTCAGTACATTTCATTTGGAATATTATGAAGATGATCCACATTCATTGCATTTAATATGTACATGATTTTCTACAACTGACAGGAGACATTCATCTTTAAGGAGATGTCAAAGAGCTGTCTGTGTGCGCAGTCGTTCTATTACTATTATTTAATTCTTCATGGCATAGAACAAGGTACTGGAAAGTTTCCTTACGGACTTCGGTCCATATTGACATGACAGCAATCACAGTTTCTGCAGATTTGTTGGCTGCACATGTCTGATGTGAATCTCCTGGTTCACCACATCCCAAAGGTCCCCCTATTGGATTGAGAAACCAGTTTGAGATGATTTTACAGTAGCTTTGTGACATGGTGCATTATCCTGTGGTCATAAAGGGATGGACATGGTCAGTAACAATACTTGGGTAGGCTTTGGCATTTAAACCAAGCTCCAAGGGGTCCAAAGTGTCCAAAGTGTCCAAGAAAATCTCCCCCACGCCTGAATCGTTGATACAAGGCAGTATGCTTTTATGTTATGTTGACCATGTCTACATGCCTTGAGTTGCTGCCATGTGATTGGCTGATTAGATATCTAGTGTTGAAAAGGTGGACCTAAAACCCAGTAGGTGTATACAGTATATATTTCCATATCCATGCTCAATGCAAATGATGACGACTTGAGGATTACATTTACATTCCTTTATTGGTCCATTAATCAAAAAAAAGTGAAGTACATTTATAAATATATTCCCTTTCATCTTAGCACAAATGAGCCCGGAGCTTGTTTGTTTTCTGGTGGAATGTATTCTTCTCTCTTTATAGTGGTGTGTGCTGTTCTGCTTATTGCATAATCATTGCATACTGCAAGATTTGCATAATCATTTATCAGACATTAGTCATATTCCTTTTCCTCCTTATTCTTTCTTCCTTTCTTTTACATATCTGATATGTCAAGTGAATATAGATATTATTCAGTCCAACTGTAAATCTAGCCAAGCCCTGACAGGTGACAGATTATTGTGTCATCTAAAATTAGGGCTAATAACCTGCTGCTTATACAGAATACTCCATGACAGTTCAGATATGCACTTACCCCGTCTCCTTATTTAACACATTTACAATAACAAATGTGAAAGAAATATTATTTGAATATATACAATTTCTCCCCTAGCTGATGAAATGAGCGGATATTCAGATAAAGTGACATTATACTAAGGTATATTTATGATATATTATTATGATCTCTTTTTACTTTGCTCCAGGTAAACACCTTCTGCTTTGGACCAATGAGTGAGAGGTTTCGAAGATCTCCTCTTGTACAGTATATGACGATTATTTAATTAATTTATTTATTTTATACCCATTGGTGTAAAGAGGCTGAAAGGGAATTCTGCCATTTAGAGGACTCATAAATGATAAAATCTGATAAAAGCTCATTACTGCCACAAACACACACTTTCATCTGTAAAACCAAAATTACAGAAGTAGCCACTTGCAGCACCCTATGAGAATAAATGTTTATTATTTATTATAAATGTTATTTACATTTAGACTTAACTTCTTGTTAAAAACATCAAAATAATTCACAAACAGGTTAGTGTCATGTGGCGTCTGGTGGTGGGGATGGTGACAACTGCAGGGTAAGTTTATTTTTATCTGTTTCAGTGCAAACAGATCCTATACAAGAAACAGCCAGTCAGTATAATCTACATACACTGGAATCCTTCACCTCCAAGTGTTCAGACACAATCAGGCTGGCAACCCGACTCTGTAAATAACTGCCATAAAAACAGTGAAGGTATATCCGTTGCATCATGTGCCAGGCGGCACGTACTGTAGACGGACCCATCCATCAGCAGATGTAGAAACATACAGTACATGCGTACTGTACATAGCAGGAGATGACATGTTTCCTTTTTTGTTTAGGGGTGGACATACAGTACATGTTGACGCATAACAATATGACACACCATAAACTTCCATGCTGTAAAAATGTGTTCGGTGAAAGCTAAAGTGTCTATTTGGGACGTTGTAGTTAATAATTTGATCATGCAAATAGTTTGACCTTAATGATGATCAAGCACTCGTGCAATGCGCCGGACAAACAAATCCAATCTACAGAGGCTCCACCCCGCAACCGGCATACCCAAAGGAACCTGGTGTTAGGCACCACAACACACTCCCAAATGACGCTGTAGAGGTATGCCCTGAGGCGCCAGAACATTTTGCATTGTAATTTTATGGCAGATTGGTGTATATACAGTATAAAGAGAAAATCAGCTAGCATATTACTCACTCACTCATCATCATACCACTTTATCCTATACACAGAGTCGCGGGGGCCTGGAGTCTTTACCAGGAGACAAGGTAGTGTACACCCTGGACAGGGTGCCAATCCATCACAGGGCACACACATGTACACACTCACATTATGGGCAATTCAAGAACGCCAATTAGCATAATCTGCATGTCTTTGGACTGTGGGAGGAAACCAAAGGACCCGGAGGAAACCCACCAAGCACGGTGAGAACATCAAAACTCCATGTACACAAACCCGAGACGGGAATCAAGCCCGGATCCTGGAGGTGCGAGGCGACAGTGCTAACCACTAAACCACCATGCCACCTTGGGGCTAGGATATATACAGTATACAGTATACAGTATACAGTATACGTATAGATACTGTAGATGATGAGTTCCTCATCAAAGCTATAAACAGCTGTATCAATATCAATAATTATACATTTGTTTTTGTTAATACAGGTATACTTGTATTAAGGATATGGTTAGTTGAATATGTAGTTTGAGTGTCCTGCATATCAGTTTTTGTTTGAGTCCCTCTTTTGTACAGTATGTGTGTGTGTGTGTGTTACTACAGAAACCATTACAAATCACAACAAAGGCAATATACTGTAAATCTACAATTTTGCATTCACACCATCGCCTGAGCTGCTGCTACAAAAAAAAAATTACATCAACATCTTCCTGATCAGTTAGAAACAAGAACACTACAGCATCATAATATTGAAATGTGTAACAATTTAAGTCAATCAGTGTTTGTTAGTTTTAGTCTAGGTTGATTTAATACGGCAATTATCATCAAATAAAAGTCAATATGAAAACTGCAATCCTCTCACATTTTACAAACTGTTTAACGAGTTAGTAAAACTATATTAAAGCCACTTGAAATACCACATGAATACACTCTTTAGACCAGAAACAGCAATGTTACCACGCTTGTTTTATATTAAGGAGGTGCAGCATTTTCAGCAGGGAAAATTAGATTAAATACTGAAATTGCTGTCTTGTTCATACAATCTTGCATAATACAGTTCCTTTTCCACTTAAAGGGTTCATTACACAAAGGAAAGATGCTTAACAGGCTGGAGCAGAGGTACAGTAAAGTGTGAGGTGACTGTATTGTTCCTTTTAGAAGGAGTGCTTCTGTACAGTATGCATGTGATTGACTAGGTGATGTTTTGATTGCCATAAGATAGACACAGAGGTGGAAAGTAACGAATTACATGTACTCGCGTTACTGTAATTGAGTAGTTTTTTGTGTATTTCTACTTTTTAAAATAGTTTTTAAAATCTGTAATTTTACTTTTACTTAAGTACGTTTTGTTTGAAGTATTGTAATTCGCTACATTTTAAAT
>JAQQZT010000036.1:4064488-4083668 GCA_030068275.1 Clarias platycephalus | reverse complement strand
GAAGCTGCTTTGAGGCAATGACAATTGCTAAAAGCGCTATACAAATAAAATTGAATTGAATTGAATTGAATTGAATAGGAGTCACTGTACCTCTGAAATAGAGCTCCAAAGTTGACTAAAATGCCGACTTTCTTGGCTTGTTTTTAGAATATAGAGCATCGGTCCCACCTTAACTTTTAGTATCACAATATTAATGTAACTGTAAAGTTTACCGAAGGCTTTTATACAGTATAGATTGGGACAGTTTATGGTGTTTTAATCAGCAGAGATCAGACAACTCATTGTGCCATTGCATTTATTAAAGGTGCGCTCCTTTGTTTCAAATAAAATCCTCACAAGTGCAAAGTTGAATTTTGTGTTGTTTTTCACATTAGAGTTCAGACACAAATGTATCAAGTGTTAAATAACACTGCCAAAGAACTGTTATTTTTTTGTTAAAAAAAAAAAAAAAAAAAAACCTATGAGTCAGGGAAGGAAAAAAAAATACTGCAAAACATTATGTTCCTGATCTCCTGTGGGCCCCGGCAATCCTGCCTTTGTCATTCACAGCCTGAGCCGTTGAGTGCGAATTGGCAGGAATGTTCAAATGGCAGCTAAGTCTTATGTCATCGCGCTCAAAAGTAGGCGGCTTCACATAGGGCCATGGACAACACCTAAGGCCATTCCCTTTACCGAGATTTTAGCTAGCTCTTACTTTAGCCAGCTAGTTTGCTGCCATTAGTGTAAGAGACACACTGAGATCCACAGGAACTCACTCTGCAAGCAATGCGTCGAATGATGCAGAAAAAAAGGCCTTACCCTTATTATTTTTTGGCTTGCTAGCATTAAGTGACTGGCTCGCTACAAAAAGCTCTGGGCGCAGTTAAACAATGGCAGCTCACTAACACCAACATAAAGCACAAACCAGCCAATCGTCCTGAAACACCCAGCTAAGGTTAGCACACAATCTTAAAATCCAAGGTTAAGAAAACAAACTTTCTTCTCATCATCATGACATTAACTGTCAGAGCACAACATTACCCATATTATAAATTTCCTTTCATGATTTACTCACTGAAGTGTTATTTTTTCCTGCCAAAAGAGGACACCCAGCAGCTTTAATAACAGCGTCCACTGCGAAATTACCTTTTTCAAATGGGAAAATTGCAGTGTCTTGTACATTTTGTGTACTTGTTTTAATAACCATGCAATTTGGAGCGTTTCTACATTTTAGTATCTACGCAAATATAATTAGTTATCAACCAGAGAGTGAATTATCTGTGCCTAACAGGCACTTTAGGAACAGAGACGGAGTGTGCACGTAAATGCAACCAAAGGGATGCTATTAAAATTGCATCATGATTATATTATCATGGTACGGTTAAATTTTTTGTTAGACCTTCTTACATCAGAGTCTGTAAAAAAGACTTCTACAGTATGTATACATTTATTTTATATTGAATACACTTGACATAGATGTGCTTCGATGCATTGTAACCTATTGTGTCACAATTCAAAAATCTGATGCATATTTTCTTTTCTTTTTTTTCTTTACATGTCGGATGCCCTTCCTGACACAACCCTCCCATTTTATCTGGGCTTGGGATTATCACTGCATCCAGTGGCCGGGGTTTGGGTGGGAATCGAACCCGGGCCTTCTACAAGACAGACGAGAAACCTACTACTGAGCCACCAGTGCCCTTAATTATGGAACTAATTTATTTGCACTTTTTGAACAGCAGAGAATCTGTGCAACCTATAGAGTATAAATAAAAAGCACACTGATCACAATTCCATTTTTTCTTGAAGGCCACAAAAGCCGGTTTTGGAGTTCTATTTCTGGTTAAGATGGTCAGTCACTGTTACAGAGCTTATTATGGTTTTTTACGTATCATTTTTATAGAAAAAAATTCTTATAGAAGAAGAAAAATGCTTGTTTTGTATTGTTTATGATTAAAAAAAATTAGAAAGTCATCTATGTATTTATTAAAATGTAATGAAACTGGGCTCCCAATTGGCGTAACATGAAAGTGTTCACTCTATCATCCAGAGATATCAAGTTTGAATACTGGTGATGCTTCAGCAGTCTGGCCAGAGGCTGGGAGTCCAAAACAAAATTTTCCATTTCCTGAGTTAGAATACTTCTTTTCTTCGATTAGTCTTAAAAACAACAGACAATCATCAATGTCTGTGGAGACTTTGGACATGCTCAAATAGCAATATCCCATACCATATTATGTATGTGACTTTAGCCAAATGTCTTAGTAATAAACAGACAGCATAAGATGTCAGTTATCTGGGGGTAATTTTGTTGCTCCCATCAAGGGGTTGCCACTGCGGACCATCCAATTTGGCACAGGTTTTACCCATAATCCCATTTTATCTGACCTTGGGACTGGCACTGCGTCCACTGGCTGGGAATCAAACCCACAATGCCAGGCAAGAAACCTACCACTGAGCCACCAATCCCCATGTATTTTCATTACTGATGGCTAATAAAGCTAGATGAATACTCAAACTTGCTACAACTAAGCAAACTGCTAGCAGCAAATGGTGGCTAGTTGAGAAAAATATCTCCTGGATGAGTGGATATTGATCATGACTATTAGCTACTATTGTCTATTGACATTGAGGGATTCAGGGATATGAACCCAATGAACATACTTTACTTGCAGCCGTACAGAAAAGCTTCTTTCAAAGTGAAATACAATCTCTTCAATGATACAACAACTATTGAACCATAGGAGACTCACCAGGGATGTTAGGATACATTTTCAAGAATTACATGAATACAAATTTCAAGAATACATTGTCATGTATTACAGTATAATGAAAAAAGTGGTGGCACAGTTGCTTAGTATTTAGCACTGTCACCTCACAACTCCAAGGCTGGGGGTTTAAATCTCAACTCCGTTTTTTTTTTTTTTTTTTGCATGTTCTCCTTATAGTATAAATAAATAGAGAGCACACAGTTCACGATTCCATTTTTTCCCCCCACTTTTTTCTTACAAAGACCCAAAATTATGGAATAGCCTTTCAATTAATGTTCAGGACTCGGACACACCCTTAGTGTTTGAGACTAGACTGAAAACCTATTTATTTAGCAAGGCTTTTTGTGGACATTAGTTTTAGGTGTAGATGATCTGGTGTAGATGGTGCAGATCTGGAGCACTCATGGATGCATTATGGTGAACTGGTGGAGTGACTGGTTGCTTTACTTACCAGTTCCTCCTCATGTATGGGTTTCCTTCTAGCTCTACCTTTTAGTTATGGTGTCATAGTTAGCCCTGCCGGAATCCCTGCTTGCAGTCTGCACTGCATATACATTCGCCTTATAACTTATATGACTGTGAAAACATACCCATACTGTTCTCTCTCTCTGTCGAGCTACACATAGTGCCCCTGAGCTGCCAGTGATTCAGACCCCCTCTGCCCTCCTGAGCCATCTGATTTTATCCTGGTGCCCTGCTTCTGGTTGTACAGTATATCTCATTGCATGGAGGGCCTGCGTGATTGGGATGTTTGTGGTGACTGAGGATGGTTCCTCTTGATCATAAAGATTGTCTTGGACTCGGCTGATGCAGACAGTCTGGACAGACTGGTTTGCGGCTGCAGTCGCTCAATACTTCAGGACTGAAATTCCCACAAACAATCAGTTTTGAACCTGATCCTCTAATAACAAAACTATTCACTTAAACACATCTCCTGTGATACTGAACTTCCAGCCTCCTAACACACAGTATGACTGCAGATCAATCCCTGCGATCTGACATCACCTAAATGAGGATGGGTTCCCTGTTAAGTCTGGTTCCTCCCAAGGTTTCTTCCTATTGTCATCTCAGGGAGTTTTTCCTTGCCACCATCACCCTCAACTTGCTCATCAGAGAGACTCTGACAATTATGATTTATACATAGTCCTATCACGATTCAATTTTGTTTCCCTAATTTTCTTTTGATGCTGTAAAGTTGATTGAATCAAGGTGAGGTAATACTTGGACAACTCCAAAAAAACAAAACAACAACAGATGAACATACTGTAGGGTGTAACTGGAAATAACGACAATGAAAAATGTGGTATTAACTCTGTCCTCTGGTGGCTGGGTGGTGCACTGTCCATAGTCCAATGTAGAAAGATACGTAACCAATGTAGCTAGTTGATGCATTTCGCCTTCATTACGTAGCTGGGTAAGGGTATACAGAATAAGTCTAGAATGTTTAACTGAGCCTAAAATATTATGTGACGTCCTTGTTGGAAAAATACCAAGTAGGATAATCTTATCTAAATCAAAAGTACAACAGCACTTGTACAGTACATAGTCTGAGAGAAATGATATTGAAGCACCCCTTAAGTGAATCATTGAGTTTTTACTTTGACATACATAATGATATTTACTGTACCACGCATTCTGCAAAAGTACATTTCTATTTTGTGTATGGTGTGCATAATGGTATTAAACATCACCATGCGACTACACCAATCCTCGACCACGAGTTATTCTAATTCCTCCAATCTAATTTTTCTTATCAGTTCATCAGATTAACACAATGTAAAATTGGACGCACGATGATAGTACCATGAAATTAGATTGCAGTGGCGCAAGGGCTGTGAAATTGCCTCGTTCCTTTCAGCCATTGTGAAGAATAGTCTTTCTGAGTGATGGCTGTCAAATATCAGTTAATGTATTTCATACTTTCATCTTTTCTATAGCATCCATGTTTCCCTACAACAACAACAACAACAACAACAACAACCACAACAACCAAAAAAAAAAAGCTAAGAATAATTACGGGTCTGGACACTATACATATCATGACATTTAAGGTGGAAGTAATGGGTATTCTTTTAAATGCTAAGACATTACTCAAACCGAAGTGCCGTTTTGGTCCTGTACTGTAGAAAGTAGGACAAACTGTAGATCAAAATCCAACAGTCTTTCTTGGCTTGTGTGGCTTAGCCAAGAGGAAACAAATGTAGCCATAGGGGTCCTAAAGACTTGAGAGAAATTGACGGACACCACCACCTATCAGCTCTGAAATTACACCTTCCACCATGATCCCCTGAGGTGAAAATATTACACCATGTTTATCGCAGCCCCCACGGGGCCAGGAATTGACGGGGTCTCGTTCGGCTTTCATTAAGAGCCTAAGTGGCGCTCTGATACTGTACTGTAAGTGTACTTAGTGGTGGTAGTGTGCTTAACATTTGAAGAAAGAGAGCGAGAGTTGAGAAAGAAGAGGGCCGCGGGTCGCTGACGCAGTTGGACGCACTTGCTTCAGTATCGAAATATTATTTCAAAGCGCTAAGGAATGACATTGACATTGAGGGGTTTTGATTCACGTAAACAGTGATATGACCACATTGAGGAGAAGATGGTGCATTAAGAATAGGTAATGTAGGAATAAAAATATTATGTGATATTTGTGAAGCGAAACTAGCAGCGTGAGTATTCATATGCGATGTACTTTCATGTACGCGTCAAGTGCCAAGACTTGTGGTCTAAACTAACACCGTTGTGTAAATTGATGATGTGAAAAAAAAATTCCTGACTCAGTAGGAAAGCTGCTATTTAGCCACATCAGGCAGACACCAGGGGAGTCAGAGAAAATTGGACGTTTTTATATATCTGTTTCATTTATCAGCATTTATGCGAAGGAATCATCCGAATCGCAGCAAGGCGCCTAATTGAAATATGAAATATATTAGGTTTGACACATTTTTTTTATAGGTTTCTTTCGCTAGCGAGAGGGAATACATTGTTATTTTACCGTGCTGATTGATAATGAAACACCGAGTTCAATTTATAGCACTTACATTTTTACAAATGGATGTAAGAGCATCAGTGACTCCGTGGTAGGCTGGTATCTGGAAGGCCCAGGTTCGATTGAGAGCCGATGCTCTAAACCCAGCCGCTTAAGGCAGGGTATATTTCTATGCCTGTCGCAAGCTCAGCCGAAACTGGTACAGTTGGTTCAGGCGTAAAACCTGTGCTGAGTCAATGGACATCAATACATCGAGAGCTAATCACTGCATTATACTGTAAATATAAACAATGGTGCCCTAGACTTTGCAATACCCACAATCTGGCTTTCCTTATTGCAAGTCAAATCGGCACTTTTGGACTGCGCATAACAGAACGGACTACATATTTCTCTATATAATCCCCTGCTACACTAATGCACTTATCCCTGCATTTCAATATTGCTTGGAGACCATCAAGGTACAATGTTTTCTCAGTACGCCAGAGCCATAATCGGTCTGCCTGCTTTATGTCTGGAACTCTGGCCTCACAGGAACTCCTTTAATGGCCCAAACATGTGGAAATCCCATGGAGCAATAACTCCCAGCGGAAGTCCTGTAATGTGCAAGTGGTGCAGTGAGCAGTATGAGTTTGCACACATATTGTTCTGCAAGCTTATCAAAGCATTACACTCGCTGAATGTTCACGGATTGAATGCAGTTGACTCAGAACCACCTCAGACGTCAGGATGTACAGCCTTTAAAAAGAAACATTGGCAACATTGAAATGTTGTACTGCGGCCATCGCCGTTGGTAACCATCTTCTGTCAATCGGCTCAGAAATTTCATTACTAGGCCTGGTTTAAAAATTATTACTGTATCATTATTAATTATTATTATACAGTTTGGTTTTCATCTCAGCCATGGAAGTTCGGTTACATGTACATGAACAAGACATGAACTAAGAGGATAAGTCTGATAATTACAATATAGACGGACATTTTCATAACTATATGTTTGTAAGGAATTCTTGCTCCTTTTTTAAATATGCAGACAACAGTACAAAGATAATGATTTGCAGGAGCATGCTTATACTAGAAGCGGGTCAAACAGTGTCTGATGCATTTGTGAACTGCTGAAGAAGCTAGAAAATAGGTGAGTAATTGGCACTTTAGTATTGTTCTTCTTCAAAATCACTTGGCTGAAGTACTCTCACGACAACCAAAGAAAGGACCCTTAAGCACACAGTATCAAAAGTACAAACAGTACGTAGTTGATCGCAGCAAAGATTCCCGAACAATTTCCAAAAGTCTGGCAAGGAAAGTGTCGCCTAACAGAATACAATTATTGAAGAGCTATTCTGCATGCTCTCTTTGCCATTACCTTTCCATAAGTGCAGGCCATTTTGTGATAAGAGAAACAGAAAATGTGCACTTTCCCTTCATTTGATACAAGTCAGTGCTTTGAAATGTCCCATGTGGTCACTTAGGACTTTCCTGAGTGAGCAGTCACCGCGAAAAGGCAAGAGATAAATCATATTCCGGCATTAAAAAGCGGCCATCTCAACGCAAGGACAAAGAGCCGAGATAGGGATGACAAAGATGCTGTGCTTCTGAAAGCTCTGCACGCCAACACATCGGTATATAAGCTGTACATGAAAGCTCTCCTTCCTCCTTGAGTGGGAAGAAGGCTAGCTGAGGCACTTGTAAAAATATCATCTCATCACCCCTGCCTACGAGTTGATGTTTCCATGACATTTAATGCACTTTATCTTTTGGACAAATAATGAAAGGAAATTTGCTGATACACACCATCTGCACTGCCCCTCGAACTTCTTGTAGCAAGTTGTTGGGTTTTATAAATGCAAAGCAGATGAGGCACATGCTTTTTAAATCAGGTAGGGGAAATGATCCGCGCACACAGGATATGGAGTTCTCATATTGTGTGCCGTTTTAATAAACCCAGGAAATGGGCCCTTTGGCAAATTTAGAGTCGGCATGTTGCTCCAAATTTACCTAAATTATTTCAAACCTAATTTTAGTGTCCCGCCAGGCGCTAATATTGGAAACATCTTCTCTGTTCTGTAGCCTTCAATATACAGGACATCAATATGCAAAAGAATGAAGCGATAACTAGCCGTATTAATCAGCGGGAAAAGCGAGTCGCATTAGCCAAATTAAAGGCTCAAAAACATTCACTCAGATAAACAAACTTCTCTCCTCGGTGCACAAGGACGCACACTGAGCCATGCTGAAAATGTAATACTTTTTTTTTTTTTTTTAACTGCTTTGTTTAAGAAGTGAGTCAATACATCATCTCAAAGGCCACTGGAAACCGTGGGAAGGAAACCAGGCTGACAAGGAGTGGGAATAAGAATCAGCCAATTTCATGCACACTGGCGAGAGGAACGCATTTTCCACACTCTGCGAAGGGGATTTTAAGCAGCAGTGAGGAAAATGCACTGGTAAGCTCCATTTTTATGTTGGGCTTGCACATTAAGTGTTGATGAAGCGCAATTAAAGTTGATTTTGATCTTTAGCTACCCTAATAACCCGATCCCCAAAGCCTATAAAAGCTGATTTGTCTCCAGATCTCGGAACAGCAGATTTCTTTCTTGCTCATGCTACAGTATCTAAACGAACAGTGAGGTTTCAATTACAGGTTGATGCATCCAATAGAAGGTGTTTATCACCTGATGGAGTGTGTGGAAGACACAGATGTGGTGAAAAGATCGGGTCAAATTTTTCATTTTTGTGAAGCAGAATGTAAGTGCACACAGAGGCTACCAGCTTTTTTTTTTCTTTTTCTACTGCTTTCAAGTGAGTCAATACATCATCTCAAAGCCCACTGGAAGGAAACCAGGCTAACAAGGAGTGGGAATAAAAATCAGCCAACGCTGCTTTTATACTCATTTCTGGACATCCTGGGATGCACGCTGCCTGAATGACAAAGTACGCCGGGCATGTGATCTAACTACAGTATGTTTGTATTTTCGAAAGTTCATAACTTGAAATGTTCGTATGTAGGGGATTTACTGTATAACAAGGTTAACCACATCAGAAAACTACTGGGCGCCTTAGGGGATATACAGTACAGTAGGAGGAAAATCTAATATAAAAGAAACACAACAGGAGGAAGAAGAATGTTTTTGCCATGAAAAATTTTGTAAATTTACCAAGAATTAAACCCTCATTACATCACGCCCACCTGCCACCGCCATATTGGTAGACAAACAGAGTGAGAAATCTACTCAGATCTTTTTCTTGGTAAATGTTTAAAATATATATACTAAATAAATAATATCTGTGACACGGTGGCTTAGTGGTTAGCACTGTCACCTTTGATTCCCGGTCAGGTTCGATTTCAGCCTCTGTTTGCATGTTCTCTGTGTGCTTGGTGGGTTTTCTCTAAGGTACTCATACCGCAGTCCAAAGACATGCAGATTAAGCTAATTGGTGTTCCCAAATTGCCTGCAGTGTGTAAAAGAGTGTGTCTATGTGTGCCCTGTGATGGACTGGCACCCTGGGATAGACTCCAGGACCCCCCCCACAACCCTGAATACAGGATTAAGAGGTCTAGATGATGAGTGAGAAATAATATCTAAATAGGACAAGTGAATCAAAATTTTTGCTTAGATTCTCCTGAACTCCGGCAGTAACACAAGAACATTCTGCCATAAGATCTGCCATAAAAGCTCTGTGCTGTGTCTTAGCAGCACCATAAACACACGGTTTGATGAGTTTGATGTGGAAGAACTCGATTGGCCCTAACACACAGCCCTGAACTTAACCCCATCAAGCACCTTTGGGATGACCTGAAACCGAGATTGCAAGCCAGGCCTTCTCGTCCAACATCAGTGCCTGACCTGATAAATGCTCTACAGAATGAATGGGAAATTTTTGGGAAATTTCCACAAAAACATCCCCAAGTCTTGTGGATAGCCTTCCAAGAAGCATGGAAGCTGTTAAAGCTGCAAAAGAGGGACAAACTCCATATTGAAGTATATGTATTTAGATACAATGTCATTGCAGGTTTGGTCAAATACTTTTGTCCACATAGTGAACGTGTATAACATTAGTCATGCTCAGCAGCGGAAATTATGACGAATATCAGGTTTACAAAACTTTTAGCAAGCCTCTGGGGAGGTTAAGAAATCCAACCTTCTGCATTACAATTAGTTGCAAGAATTCAAACTTGTCTATGATTGGTTACAAACCTAGAGCAGGTAGGTAAATTGTGTTTTTAGGCCTATTTTAAAAGACTCAGAAATGTATCTCACTCTGAGTTTGATAAAATTCCTTTTTTATTTAAAGGATTTTCTTCTCTTTTGTATTTTATTTGTCATGTTATACTGTACATGTCCCTTTATGAGCTTTGTAGGAAACAGATCAAGTAGACCACTCTCAACAACACACAAGGAAAAAGACCAAAGTGAAACACAGGCTATAAATAAACTACCTGATCAGGCTGTAACAAGACACAGGTGAGACGGTTAAAGTTATGTGACTACTAACGGGTGAGGAAGTGCATCCTGGGAATTGATGTTTGAAACAAAAGTCAACATAAAAGTCTTACAGAATAAAACCAACTGATTATGTTTCTATACTTTAGGTATTTTATTTAAACATGGTGTATGAGATACAGTACAAGTTGTGATATTTATACACAAAAACTTGCAGTGTGAGTAATATGGAAGAATTGATGTCCATTTATATCTGTTTATTTCTGTATCACATAACATAAAAATTTAGGTTTTAACCAATCCAAATTTATGGAATGAAAAAATATTTCGGTATATACTCAGTATATACAGTATATATATATAAGTTTGAACAGTATTTAACCAAATCAGGCAGAGACTGATGTAGAAAACAAACAAACTACGTTTTATACACAGCTACAGGTATAACATTCACCAACTACAGTATACAACAGCAAACTGGTGACGGGTCCAGTCTGTCTGGTCCAATCCCACAGAAAAGCCCATGCAGGACGATTCGCTGGAATGTGTCAATGATGGCCAAAATAGAAAGGCACCACAGCCCATTGCATGGGGCCCAGCAACCTGTCCTCCAATCTCCCCAGATCCCAATCAAGAACCGATGGCATATGCTGGACAAACCAGTCCGATCCAAAGAAACCCCACCCAGACACCACAGCACACCTCCAGAGGCCCCGACGAGCCACACTCAGAGGCGCCAGAGCTGACACAAGGAGAACCCAAAACCTAGGTGATTATAATGTGAATGATTTTAATGTTATGGCTGACTGATGTACACAGTACACTACCATTTAGAAGTTTGGGATCACTTGCAAATTAATTTCTTTTTGTTTTGTGATTTATTACATGCTACAACAATACTGGGGATTTCAAAACTATGGAATTATGGAATTACGTAACAATAACAGTCAGTTGTTATTTTAAGACACGGAGGTCAACCTGATCTCTTTAATTCATCAGCATTTTTGTTGACAGATTTATCTTAGCCTTATCAAATTAAAATATAAAATATCTTACGTTTGGGATATTTATTGGTTTCGTTTGTTCGTGAATTCTAATGGGTTAGAATACATTGTTAGCTTAGTGTAAAGAAATATTTTTCTTATTATTTTTGACATTTTTTGCACTTGAACAAATTAACCTGAATTACATTCCTGTTAATTAAATTAAATGTTCTGATGAACGTAATGAAAATAGTGTTAAACTAATGTTGAAATGCAAGCTAGGAATTTATACCCATATGTTTGGAAGTTAGTTTTGGGAAATTGCGTCACCCTTTTTTCCCTTTTTTTTTTTTTTTTTGAATGCACAACTACAGAAACATATAGTAAAAGCAGGTCAAATGGCATATGAAGTATTTGTGAACTGTTAGATAAGCTAGAAATCGGAGGGGTAATTGCCATTTTTCTTTTCTTCAACAATCGCTCGCCTGAAGTACTCTTTCAGTAAACAAAAATGACTTCATGGCATACAATATCGACTTAATCCATAATCCATACAACACAGATTCACTATAGAGAAGAGCGGTCTCAAAGGTCTGAGAAAGGAAAGTGGTGCAATAGGTCTACTAATACCAATAGGCAGTGCTTTTTTGTGTTTGTGTTTTTTTTTCCCTTTAGCCTTTGTCCTGACCTAAACACTGCCTTTTGAAATCATATGTCTACACAAACAGACCTGAAATACTGAAAAGATGATTGTATGCTTTTGGTTATAAAGCCATTGTTGAGGTACAGTCATTGTGCATGGTTCTTGATGTTCTAGAATAAACATTCTCCATCTTTATAGAAAGAAAATCTTCTCTGAAAATTATATGGCATATTATTTTAAAGGACAGATCTGTGACACAGCAGCAGCAGCAGCAGCAGCAGCACGGAGTCCCAGCATTATAAACAGAGTTTTTTCTTTTCTTTTCTTTTTTTACTTTTATATAAGTGACAAGTCTAACTAAGACTTTGGTTTAGAATAACAGAACACAGTTATGAGAGTTAAAACCTTCTTTTATTTCTCTATATAATCCCCTTCTACACTAATGCATTTATCCCAGCATTTCACTTGTGCTTGGATACCATCAGAGGTGGAAAGTTTTCTCAGAGACCAGACTGTCTGCTTCACTGGCCTCCCTGGAACTCCTTTACTGGTCCAAAAATGTGGAAATGGCTTGAGGTCAGGACTGTTCATGGTATGTGGCAGCTGAATCCCAGCTGAATTCCTGTAATGTGCAAGTGGACCATTCCTCCATGATGCAGGCAATCAGATCATGGCTCCAGTGTCCTGAGAAAACTTTTTACTATGATGGTATACAAGCAATAATGAAACACTGGGATAAGTGCATCAGTGTAGCAGGGGATTATATAGTGAAATAAGGGGAGTAATCTGAACTTATCAGACCACATGCCCTTTTGCATTTCTCCAAAGTCCAATCTCTGTGCTCCCCAGCAAATTGAAGCTAGAGAACCAGGTAGATGCAGCCTAATAATTGTATCCTTCTGAAATTGTGACTTTTTTGGCCAGGCAGTGTAGATAGTGGCACTGACAGATACAGAGACAGATAATGGCACTTTGCATTACGGTTGCCACTATAGCTAATCTATTGAAGAGCGACTTGCTTTAAATTCTAAAATCAAAGCTTGTTTTAAAATCCACATGTGCTAATCAATGTTCTGTTTAGAATTTTACGATCGTGCCAGCACTACCAAATGCAAATAGAATCTGTCAGATAGTCTAGACGTGCTCAAGCTATGGTTAAGACAAGGAATTGCTTGATTTGTGAAACACAGGAGACATCTGGATAGACAGATGTTGAAACAATGGAAACCAATAAAGTAACGTGGAGTGTGAGGTTATTTGAAAAAGCAATGATGTGGTGGTGTGTGTGTGATTGCAGGAATGGCTACAAGTATTGCATTTTTTGGGGTGTGTATTAAATCTTAATATAGAGGAACTCAAGTTTTCTGTTGTTAGGTAGTCAGTCAGCCTCATATTGATAATGGTGCGTTGAAAAAAATCTATTATTATTATTATTATTATTAATAGTATAAGAATAATAGTAGTAGTAAGCTTAGACTCAGACCTGATGTTAGTGATAGGATCGTGGGCACAAATTACTGAAAAGAGTCGGCACCATGATAGAAAGGCACCAGAACACCCAATGCCCACAGTCTGCCACACACAGGGGCCAAGAGGCAAAGAGCCAAAGGCCACCGATCTGACCTCAAAACACCCAGAATCCAATTCAACAGAGCACCCACTGAACACACAAACAAATGAGTCTGATCCATGGAGACCACACCACACACCCCACAATCCACCAATGTCATGGTGCCACCACAGCACCCTTGGGGTTCTTGCTGCTCAGGGGAACAAAGGGAACCTACACAATACCAACCTTAATATTTTGCGTGGTCATGTGACAGCTGATCGGAGAATACATGACGTGTTGTTGGTCTATAACAATGGTTAGCTTACTAGTTATCCTGACAGTGCAAGCAATCTCCAGGTGACATTACAAGAACATTTACACACAATCTACTTTCACAGTCAACAGCACAATAAAACAAAACGTTCCTGGTAAGACATAAAAAGTCCTCCAGTTATTTTTATAGTCTTTATTAGTACAGTTAATGTTAGCCATTTGCAAAAAGCATTGCCTGTGCACATCTGCTTTCATAGCTTACTGTGAATTACCACAGACATTTAGCGCTAGCTGGCTAATTACATTCACAGAAGTAACATTTCTTTTAACTAATTTTGAATGTATTTGGCTGAGGGCCAAAAGACAGTGTCCTGAGTGGCTTGTTCATCCGCCTGTACTGCTGTGTGTACTGTTAGAGTAAAAGCACAGAACATTTCCTACAAAACAGAGAGGACTTTGTGTGTTTCAGGGAATGTTTGTGTATATCAAACGTATATTATTAACTAGCTGAAGTACTGTACGCAAAGGTTTAAGGCTAAAAAATTAGGCTAATCAGCTTTAATCTAATGTAACAAAGATGAACCCCTTCATTTTTTTTTTTAAACTGTCATTTCACACATTTCTATTTGGTGTGCAAACATTATATGCTATTGTTTCCACTGGATTGGTGGCTAAATATCAGGAAATTGTACAAAATTTACCTAATTCCCAATAGTTCTTAAATCTACTGTAATTTCATCTTATAATCATTAGGAATCAATGGGAAAAGAAGATAGAGAAAAGTTTTGTTTACGGCTTGTTTACAAAAAGTTGTACTTCTTTCATTATCAACCAAATACTGTACACTCCCTGTTCGGTAATCGGAGTGAGAATCACAGATGAGAAATTAAAGTCAATTAAATAAATTTTTCATCCTAAAACAACTCCAGCACATGAAGAATTACCTGATCCCACGTTAGCACTGTTATTTCAGTTATTTAAGTTTAGCTTTGGTAATTAAAATCTATTGGTGCAGGTGTTTGCATTGAGCAATTAGCTTCTTAGTAGCTTATTTTAAATCAGACGGATGGACGGACAGACAGAGAAAATTTTCAGAGAGCAATTTTTGGTCTTCGATTTTATGGAACACAAATATGTTCACACACAACCTTTCTTTTATTTACATTTACATTTAAATGTAGGCATTATTATCTTATCCAGAGCGACTTACAGAGCTGTTTTCCATTATCTATTACAAATTATCTATATTTTATTTATTATAGATGATATTCTATTGTAATTGACATATTTTCCCTATGATTTATTGCTGAATAAAACTGATACTGAACTGATATTGCAACTATAACTGAAATCTGGTTATTTATTTACTGTATGGTTACCTTTCCAACTGGCAATATCAGTTTACAGGGATAAAATATTACTTGTCAAAGAAAGCATGAAAGTCAAACAAAGCAAAAATCTTGCTTATTGCTTGAACGTTTACAAAGCTTCGCTTGCTGTTTTTATTGTCACACTATGAGCAAGAAAAAATTTGTTCCCAGTTTTTAAAGAAATAAGAAGGGTGGCAGGTCAATGTTCTCCCTACTTTAGTCATAGCCAATTAGTGCCCATCTTCAGGGCATCACCAGGACTGGCGAAAGCTATCTCATGCTTCACTCGAGACCGCTGTCAATCACTATTTCGAAATGCTTTACACACACCTTTAGGGGGTGGTGTAACACACAGAGGAATATGTTATTCACCCTGCCTTCACAAGCTCACAGGTGGCCATAATTGGCTAGTGGTTTCAGGTAATACTAAGTATGAAGATGATCAACGTAAAGATAAACCATAAAAATCTAATAAACGTGACTATTTAATTAGCAATCACAGACAGAGACAGCCAAACACTGCTAAATAAATAAATAAATAAATAATATTTTAGCGAGTGAAAATATCCTAAACATAGGGACGTTTATCTACATCTCGTAATGTAAGATACGCAAACTAAGATATAGCAAACTAAATATAAGATCATATAGCCTATTTCTCAATATATGTATTAAATGTTTAGACATAATTGTTTGTTATTCTAATGGTGTGTGTAAATTAATATTGCTAATTAAAAAAAAAAATTTAGAAGTCAGCAAAATGGTCTATAAATAGAACATCAAATTAATAAATTTTATTTGTATAGCGCTTTTAACAATTGTCATTGTCGCAAAACAGATTTGCACAATCAAAAGAAATATTTAAGTTTAAAAATTGTACAATATGTTAAGAAATATTGTTGTTTGGTTATTATTTCTAATACTAAGTAAATATTACATACAGCACAAAGGGACATATATATTATATACATAGATACAGATATGTTTACAGATTAGAAAGGTTTTCAACTAAAAGTAATCGAGGTTTTCTGGGTTTATTGCTATCGTTACTTATCTTTTTACTTACAATCTATCATTTCTTCTTTGTTGTTTTTATTATTACTTTAGTGGTTTGGACTCGGTATGATTAAAAACGCATCCCTGGCTTCAGCATGATGAAAGAGGTAGGACCTGCAAGTTTCGTGCAGGAAGCATCACAAGAGCGGTACTGTATATGGGTTAAAAAAAAAAAAAAAAACATGTGCAATGAATCATCAGTTGTCCAGAAGGACACAATAGCAAAAGAAAATAATTTCAGAGGAATGCATATTGCATTTCAGCAACATCACAATTGTTTGTCATAATAATAATAATAATAATAATAATAATAATAATAAATAATAATAAAAAATAAAATAATGATGATAAAGAATTATAATAAAATATAATAATAATAAGTGTATTTAATATTATAAAAATTACATATACGTATAATAAACTTTTTCCAGGTTCTTAGGGCCAAATCAAAGAGGTTAGACACTGACCAAGTAATACAAAGAAATTTGAAATTTATTTGCAATAATAGTGGAGATACAGCTATAATAACTGAATGTTTATTGGACATAATAATCACCAAGAAATTTCTGCCAACAGCCATCTTTAGAGGATTTACTGATGCATCTGTTATGATTTGTGAACTAAGAGCTCTGCCCGTATTCTGCTTTTGAAAAAGATCCTTTGTTGTTTTGTTGTTGTTTTATTTCTATGGCAGGAGAGGGTGATTGACATGTTTCCAGGGCTAAGAATTGTGCAATATGTTCCTGAACATCTAAATCTTGCTGTCTGTAACTACATGGGTCAAAATGCAAACTCTCATTAACCCCCTAAAATCTAAATCACCTTTAAAAATAAAAAGGGAACAGAAATGTCAATGTTCACAAAAGCCTTAATTTCCGTCACTGAAGTGGATAGAAAACCATATGAGAATGTAAATGTGGTATTTACTGTAAATTACTGCTTTTGTTCTAATGTTTGATATTTCTTTTTAAAAATCAACAAACGAAAGTGTAACATCATTGATGATAAGATTCAAGATTTAAAATAAAATGCAGGAGTCAAGGGAATGGCCTTCTCCTGACTAAAGTCTTATTTGAATATTTATTATCGGTGACTTTTCTATGTGTACTGAAGTAAAGTTTAGTGTTCCACAAGGTTCTGTGTTAGGCCTACTGTTTTAGGCCTATGCTTCCACTGGATAACATAATTCATAATCACAGTACTAGTTCTCGTTGTTATGCTGATGACAGTGACGTGCCACAGCTAAGCCAGATGACAGACACCAGCTTAATAACGTTGAGAAATGTGTAAAGAACATTATATACTAGATAACTTTTTTCTACTTAAATCTGAGCTACAGGACTGAGGGTTGGTATACATTGGTATAGAGTTTTTTGGTAAAGTGATTTGCTTCCATTCTGTCTTCCCCACTCTTATTGATCACTCGGTTTGGTTAATGGTGAAGTGACTGGTTGCTTTACAGTACTTCCCATGGAACCCTTATCTCTGTGTTTCCTCCTGGCTCTCCCTTTTAGTTATGCTGTCATAGTTAGCATTGCCATAGTCCCTGCTTGCATTATTATATTTAAAATATAGGTTGACTCTCTCTCGTTAGCACTGTTGCCTTGCACCTCCAGGGTCCGGGTTCGATTCCCGGCCATGCTCGATTCCTGTCTCTCTGTGCATGGAGTTTGCATGTTCTCCCCGTGCTTGGTGGGTTTCCTCCAACTACTCCGGTTTCCTCCCACAGTCCAAAGACATGCAGATTAGACTAATTGACGTTTCCAAATTGCCCGTAGTGTGTGAATGAGGGTGTGAGTGTGTGTACTGTATGTGCGTGTGCCCTGCGATGGATTGGCAACCTGTCCAGGGTGTACCCTGCCTTGTGCCCTAAGCCACCTGGGATAGGCTCCATGCTTCCCGTGACCCTGAATACAGGATAAAGTGGGAGTGGGAGTGACTCTCTCTCTCTCTATCTCTCTCTGTCTGTCAAGCTACACATGGAGATTCATTCCAGTGATTCTCATCACATGGAGGGAGTCTAATACATCCTGTTGCCCCATGACTGGTTGGCGTTCTCATCACATGGCTCCTGCTCATGATAGCACCCCAAAGTGAAATCTTTCAAGACTTTTTTGTTTTAATTTATATCATTATGCCCTAAAGCTTATAATTTTTTTTTTTTTTAATCTCACAATATTTTCTAAGATCAATCTAAGAAGGATTCTCAAACAAAAACTCTGGAAATATGTTTATTTATGCACTCAATACTTGGCAGGGGCTCCTTTAGCATGAATTACTGCATCAATGAGGCATGGCATGGAGCTGATCCGCCTGTGGCACTACTGAAGCTTTATTTGAAGACCAGGTTAATTTTATAGCTGCTTTCAGCTTGTCTGTATCAGTGGGTCACTTGTTTCTCATCTTCCTCTTGACAACACCCTATAGAGAATCAGGTCAGGCCAGTGGGCTGGCCAATCAAGTCCAGTAATATCATGATCAGGAAACCAGTTTTGGCACTGTGGGCAGGTGCTAAGTCTTGCTGGTAAAGAAAATCAGCATCATTATAAAGCTTGTCAGAAGACAGAAGAATGAAGTGCTTCAAAATTTCCTGGTAGATGGTTGCGTTGACTCTGGGACTTGATAAACTACAGTTGCCCAACACCAGCAGATGACACGGCACTCCAAACCACCACAAACTTCATGCTAATTTTGATTCTGTCCCTCTCTAAACTCTGGGTCCTTGATTTCCAGATGAAATGCAAAAGTGACTTTCATCTGATAAGATGACTTTGGAGCAACAGTCCAGTTATTTTTCTCCATAGTCCAGGTAAGACTCTGGCATTTCTTTGGTTCAGGTGTATCTTGATACCGAATGCAACAGTTTTAGCCCATTTTATTAGGGCCATTTCGTGGTGGCTCTTGATGCACTGACACCAGCCTCACTCCCCAGGGTCTTCATAAACCATAATTTTCTTTGTGCATCTTTTCATTCCCTAATTTGTTGTTGAGTGCCAATGGTCATCTTCTGTTCATCTGTCAAGTCAGCAGTTTTCCCCAAGAATGTACTGATTGTTCTTCAATACACCACAAGGTGCTACTAGGACACATCATCAGTGATGATCCCGAGGTCATAGGATGTTTCG